>CM059872.1:9961003-10109081 GCA_030490815.1 Acer saccharum
TACTTCGTGTCCAATAGAGAGTAAGAATAATAACATAACTAAACTGTAATTAACTTTACATTTTAGGTCCAATAAATACAATAGAGTGTAATGAATAGCATAAATGGAACGAATGTGCACTAGTACGTGGCGTTGTCTCACAAGTGTACTCTACGGCACAATTCCGGGTTTGAGTAAGTCTGAGTATTCCAGCCCATATACTTCGGTCCATACAGATAATGAACAATAACATAACTAAACATTAATTAACTTTAACATTTTAGGTCAATAAATACAATAGGTGTAATGAATGCATAAATGGAACGATGGGAACTAAGTACGTGGCGTTGTCTCACAAATGTACTCTACTGGCTCAATTCCGGTTTGAGTAAGTCTGAGTTTAAGGTTGATAATTAGTGTTGGCATTAATTCCATATCAAAACGTGTTTTACTTGTAATGTTTAGTGGTTAGTAAATGAGGGATTTCGAAGACGAAGGACGTCTCAACCATTATTCGTTCAAGTTGCCGGCTTTTAAGAGTTTCGGACATTATCGGTCTACAAAGGTATACATGACCTCTTATCTCTTACAAGGCTAGGCACACACCCACACATATCATTTTTGTGTGTCCCTTCATGATTTCATTTTCATTTACATTTCACTTTCACACACTTGGCAAAATATGCTCATGCATTCACTTTTAGTTAATAAACTTTGTGTTTTGCATTTTCTAGGACTATGTCCGGAAACTAGCATATGTGTGTGTATTTGTGTTTATATGTTTCCATATTTTGTGTTTAGGACTTGAACATGTTCTTATTCAATGCCTTATTGAGTTCCGGTCGTTTCGGTTACTCATTCATAAGGTTTCGAGTCCAAACGTGTTGACTATGCCACTTTACGTTCTCTTACGTTGTGTTGACTTCATCGATGATTTCCGAGATGATTTCTCAACCATTTTTCAAAGTTGTATAGTCGTTATCATGTGTGAGGGAGTCACGGTTCGTAATCCGAAAACGGATTCGAAATCGGAGGTCGGATGCTCAAGATATGGGCTGAAGATCCGAAGGAGCGCGCGAGGGCATAAGTGGCCAAGAGGCCACGTGTGGCCCACCCCGTGGATGGAGCCGTGGGCCCCACGGCCAGAGGGACTCTCTGCCCCCGTGTGGCCCACGCGCCCCCCACGGGGCTGGGCTGAGGTGGCCTTCTTTTATTGGCCAAAAATTGCCTCCTCTCTCCTCTTTTTAAAACCCCTCCATTCCCTCCATTTGTTTTCAAGAAGAAAAAAATTAGAATTCCCGTCAGAATTTTTCTCCCAAATTTTCCCAACTTCCAAACACCATAACTTTCTCATACGAAGTCGGATTTGAGTGATTCAAGTTGGAGAACGTTCGTAATCGAGTCCTCTACCTTTTACAAGTGATTTGGCAGCTGTTTGATCGACTTTTCTGGTGGTTGCACACAGAAAACCGAACCAGCTAGAAAATCCAAGGTAGTGTTCATATCTTTGGGATTTCTTCTTTTATAACCTTCAATTTGCTTGGGGTTTCTTCTTCTATATATATGTTATTGTTTTATGAAAGCTATTTGAAAAGGTAGCTTGATTATCATTCCAATTGATACTCAATTTGTGGACTTATGTTGACTAGATTTTATGATTCTAGGTTTTACATTTGTTTGTGAGTTGTATTGTGATTAGAATGGCATCTTGGGTTGTTTGATACTTAATTGAATTAATTTTGTGTTAAAATGACTTTGAGATTTGTTTTGATCCTTTGATTGAAGAAATCAAGGATTTGTGTATTTGTTTGTGATTTAGAGAATATAGGTTTTGATTGATGTAAATCTCAAAACCTTGCTCTATATTTTTGTCTAGTATATTGATTGATGTTAATCTCATATATCTAGACTTTGATTGTATATTGATAGCATCTTGAATTAGGACTTAATGAACATTTTGTGATTCAAGTGTTATATGTGTGAATGAGACTTTGAGTATATGTGTTAGGTGTTTCACATGCTTAGGTTTCTATTCATGGATTTTTGCATCTAGACTTGATTAATTGTGTTTTCACATGTTTAGGTCTATTTGTGCCATAGAATGTATTGATCACATGTTCTATGTTGAAATGAATGTTTGCATCATTTGCATTCACATGATCACACTAGGAAGTCCTTGTAAAAGGCATGAAGTCTTGGTTAGAGTCGGGATGACTCGGATAGCCAAGCAAGAAGTCTTGCCTAGAGTCGGGATGACTCGGATAGGTAAGCAAGAAGTCATGGCTAGAGTCGGGAGGACTCGGATAGTCATGCATGGGAGGCTCCCTAGAGGCAAGAGTGCCTTGGATAGGGAGTTGGCTAACATATTGGTAGGCCTAGGCGTATGGTTAGACATAGACTCTGATAGAGCGGGGTACATGGGATGTGTATGCACTCTTAAGGAATTTCTAATCTACCATCGATGTTGGTTGAGTGTGTTGTCCAATATATGGTGGTTCCGCATCATTGAGGGATTTCATACTTTCCAATAGGGTTGGGTAGGCTTAGACTTCACTAGGTTGGGTGAGCTAAAGATTGGTCACTTTGTGAATGTTCTATGTTTACTTTCCAATAATATAGTACCCAATGGTTGTAATTCAACCCGTGGATGTTTCCTCCTTGGAGGTTTTACCACGTTAAAAAATCCCTTGTGTTAATTCTTTCTATCTCTTCTCTTATATTTTAATTGCATATTTTATTGTCTTGATTCATAATATTGACTTGTAATGTATTTTGAATCAAGTCTTTGTATAGTGTGATTAGTGTATTCATTCTATAGATCAATTTGTATCTTTGATTCTTTTGTATATTGTAATATTTGTTTAGTGACATTTTGCTCACTCTTGTAACACATTGAACATCTTATGAAATACAAGTTTATTTTGTTGTTATGATTATTTGATATTTTACCTCACATGACTTGTTGATATACTTAGACATTTCAATTATGATTGTGTCATCATATTGTCTATGTATGTCTATCTTGGATTATAGTGTTGTGTGTAAGGATACCTTGAGGGACAAACGGATGTTTGTTCAAGGGTTTGAAAAAAGGTGTAAAAACCTATTCACCCCCCCCCCCCCCCCCCCCCCTCTAGGTATGCTTTAAGCAATTTAACTTCGTTTGTGTACATTCACTGAGAATTCCAGCCCATATACTTCGTGTCCAATACAGAGTCAAGAAGAATAACATAACAAAACATGTAATTAACTTTAACATTTTAGGTCTAATAAATACAATAGAGTGTAATGAATAGCATAAATGGAACGAATGGGCACTAAGTACGTGGCGTTGTCTCACAAGTGTACTCACCGGCACAATTCCGGGTTTGAGTAAGTCTGAGTATTCCAGCCGATATACTTCGTGTCCAATAGAGAGTCAAGAAGAATAACATAACTAAACATGTAATTAACTTTAACATTTTAGGTCTAATAAATACAATAGAGTGTAATGAATAGCATAAATGGAACGAATGTACACTAAGTACGTGGCGTTGTCTCACAAGTGTACTCTACCGGCACAATTCCGGGTTTGAGTAAGTCTGAGTATTCCAGTCCATATACTTCGTGTCCAATACAGAGTAAAGAACAATAACATAACTAAACATATAATTAACTTTAACATTTTAGGTCTAATAAATACAATAGAGTGTAATGAATAGCATAAATGGAACGAATGGGCACTAAGTACGTGGCTTTGTCTCACAAGTGTACTCTACCGGCACAATTTCAGGTTTGAGTAAGTCTGAGTATTCCAGCCGATATACTTCGTGTCCAATAGAGAGTCAAGAAGAATAACATAACTAAACATGTAATTAACTTTAACATTTTAGGTCTAATAAATACAATAGAGTGTAATGAATAGCATAAATGGAATGAATGTTCACTAAGTACGTGGCGTTGTCTCACAAGTGTACTCTACCGGCACAATTCCGGGTTTGAGTAAGTCTGAGTATTCCAACCCATATACTTCGTGTCCAATACAGAGTAAAGAACAATAACATAACTAAACATGTAATTAACTTTAACATTTTAGGTCTAATAAATACAATAGAGTGTAATGAATAGCATAAATGGAACGAATGGGCACTAAGTACGTGGCGTTGTCTCACAAGTGTACTCTACTGGCTCAATTCCGGGTTTGAGTAAGTCTGAGTATTCCAGCCCATATACTTCGTGTCCAATACAGAGTCAAGAAGAATAACATAACTAAACATGTAATTAACTTTAATATTTTAGGTCTAATAAATACAATAGAGTGTAATGAATAGCATAAATGGAACGAATGGGCACTAAGTACGTGGCGTTGTCTCACAAGTGTACTCACCGGCACAATTCCAGGTTTGAGTAAGTCTGAGTATTCCAGCCGATATACTTCGTGTCCAATAGAGAGTCAAGAAGAATAACATAACTAAACATGTAATTAACTTTAACATTTTAGGTCTAATAAATACAATAGAGTGTAATGAATAGCATAAATGGAACGAATGGGCACTAAGTACGTGGCGTTGTCTCACAAGTGTACTCTACCGGCACAATTCCGGGTTTGAGTAAGTCTGAGTATTCCAGCCCATATACTCCGTGTCCAATACAGAGTAAAGAACAATAACATAACTAAACATTTAATTAACTTTAACATTTTAGGTCTAATAAATACAATAGAGTGTAATGAATAGCATAAATTGAACGAATGGGCACTAAGTTCGTGGCGTTGTCTCACAAGTGTACTCTACCGGCACAATTCCGGGTTTGAGTAAATCTAAGTATTCCAGCCCATATACTTCGTGTCCAATAGAGAGTCAAGAATAATAACATAACTACACATGTAATTAACTTTAACATTTTAGGTCTAATAAATACAATAGAGTGTAATGAATAGCATAAATGGAACGAATGGGCACTAAGTACGTGGCGTTGTCTCACAAGTGTACTCTACCGGCATAATTCCGGGTTTGAGTAAGTCTGAGTATTCCAGCCCATATACTTCGTGTTCAATACAGAGTAAAGAAGAATAACATAACTAAACATGTAATTAACTTTAACATTTTAGGTCTAGTAAATACAATAGAGTGTAATGAATAGCATAAATGGAACGAATGTGCACTAAGCACATGGCGTTGTCTCACAAGTGTACTCTACCGGCACAATTCCGGGTTTGAGTAAGTCTGAGTATTCCAGCCCATATACTTCGTGTCCAATACAAAGTAAAGAACAATAACATAACTAAACATGTAATTAACTTTAACATTTTAGGTCTAATAAATACAATAGAGTGTAATGAATAGCATAAATGGAACGAATGGGCACTAAGTACGTGGCGTTGTCTCACAAGTGTACTCTACCGGCACAATTCCGGGTTTGAGTAAGTCTGAGTGTTCCAGCCGATATACTTCGTGTCCAATAGAGAGTCAAGAAGAATAACATAACTAAACATGTAATTAACTTTAACATTTTAGGTCTAACAAATACAATAGAGTGTAATGAATATCATAAATGGAACGAATGGGCACTAAATACGTGGCGTTGTCTCACAAGTCTACTCTACCAGCACAATTCCGGGTTTGAGTAAGTCTGAGTATTCCAGCCCATATACTCCGTGTCCAATACAGAGTAAATAACAATAACATAACTAAACATGTAATTAACTTTAACATTTTAGGTCTAATAAATACAATAGAGTGTAATGAATAGCATAAATTGAACGAATGGGCACTAAGTACGTGGCGTTGTCTCACAAGTGTACTCTATCGGCACAATTCCGGGTTTCAGTAAGTCTGAGTATTCCAGCCGATATACTTCGTGTCCAATAGAGAGTCAAGAAGAATAACATAACTAAACATGTAATTAACTTTAACATTTTAGGTCAATAAATACAATAGAGTGTAATGAATAGCATAAATGGAACGAATGTGCACTAAGTACGTGGCGTTGTCTCACAAGTGTACTCCACCGGCACAATTCCGGGTTTGAGTAAGTCTGAGTATTCCAGCCCATATACTTCGTGTCCAATACAGAGTAAAGAACAATAACATAACTAAACATGTAATTAACTTTAACATTTTAGGTCTAATAAATACAATAGAGTGTAATGAATAGCATAAATGGAACGAATGGGAACTAAGTACGTGGCGTTGTCTCACAAATGTACTCTACTGGCTCAATTCCGGGTTTGAGTAAGTCTGAGAGTTCCAGCCCATATACTTCGTGTCCAATACAGAGTCAAGAAGAATAACATAACTAAACATGTAATTAACTTTAACATTTTAGGTCTAATAAATACAATAGAGTGTAATGAATAGCATAAATGGAACGAATGGGTACTAAGTACGTGGCGTTGTCTCACAAGTGTACTCACCGGCACAATTCCGGGTTTGAGTAAGTCTGAGTATTCCAGCCGATATACTTCGTGTCCAATAGAGAGTCAAGAAGAATAACATAACTAAACATGTAATTAACTTTAACATTTTAGGTCTAATAAATACAATAGAGTGTAATGAATAGCATAAATGGAACGAATGTACACTAAGTACGTGGCGTTGTCTCACAAGTGTACTCTACCGGCACAATTCCGGGTTTGAGTAAGTCTGAGTATTCCAGTCCATATACTTCGTGTCCAATACAGAGTAAAGAACAATAACATAACTAAACATATAATTAACTTTAACATTTTAGGTCTAATAAATACAATAGAGTGTAATGAATAGCATAAATGGAACGAATGGGCACTAAGTACGTGGCTTTGTCTCACAAGTGTACTCTACCGGCACAATTCAGGGTTTGAGTAAGTCTGAGTATTCCAGCCGATATACTTCGTGTCCAATAGAGAGTCAAGAAGAATAACATAACTAAACATGAAATTAACTTTAACATTTTAGGTCTAATAAATACAATAGAGTGTAATGAATAGCATAAATGGAACGAATGGGCACTAAGTACGTGGCGTTGTCTCACAAGTGTACTCTACCGGCACAATTCCGGGTTTGAGTAAGTCTGAGTATTCCAGCCCATATACTCCGTGTCCAATACAGAGTAAAGAACAATAACATAACTAAACATTTAATTAACTTTAACATTTTAGGTCTAATAAATACAATAGAGTGTAATGAATAGCATAAATTGAACGAATGGGCACTAAGTACGTGGCGTTGTCTCACAAGTGTACTCTATCGGCACAATTCCGGGTTTGTGTAAGTCTGAGTATTCCAGCCGATATACTTCCTGTTCAATAGAGAGTCAAGAAGAATAACATAACTAAACATGTAATTAACTTTAACATTTTAGGTCTAATAAATACAATAGAGTGTAATGAATAGCATAAATTGAACGAATGGGCACTAAGTACGTGGCGTTGTCTCACAAATGTACTCTATCGGTACAATTCCGAGTTTGAGTAATTCTGAGTATTCCAGCCGATATACTTCGTGTCCAATAGAGAGTCAAGAATAATAACATAACTACACATGTAATTAACTTTAATATTTTAGGTCTAATAAATACAATAGAGTGTAATGAATAGCATAAATTGAGCGAATGGGCACTAAGTACGTGGCGTTGTCTCACAAGTGTACTCTATCGGCACAATTCCGGGTTTGAGTAAGTCTGAGTATTCCAGCCGATATACTTCGTGTCCAATAGAGAGTCAAGAAGAATAACATAACTAAACATGTAATTAACTTTAACATTTTAGGTCTAATAAATACAATAGAGTGTAATGAATAGCATAAATGGAACGAATGGGCACTAAGTACGTGGCTTTGTCTCACAAGTGTACTCTACCGGCACAATTCCGGGTTTGAGTAAGTCTGAGTATTCCAGCCCATATACTTCGTGTCCAATAGAGAGTCAAGAATAATAACATAACTTCACATGTAATTGACTTTAACATTTTAGGTCTAATAAATACAATATAGTGTAATGAATAGCATAAATGGAACGAATGGGCACTAAGTACGTGGCGTTGTCTCACAAGTGTACTCTACCGGCACAATTCCGGGTTTGAGTAAGTCTAAGTATTCCAGCCCATATACTTCGTGTCCAATAGAGAGTCAAGAATAATAACATAACTAAACATGTAATTAACTTTCAATTTGGAGCTACCAAGTGGTAGCTCTACTAAATACAATAGAGTGTAATGAATAGCATAAATGGAAACAATGGGCACTAAGTACGTGGCGTTGTCTCACAAGTGTACTCTACCGGCACAATTTCGGGTTTGAGTAAGTCTGAGTATTCCAGCCGATATACTTCGTGACCAATATAGAATAAAGAATAATAACATAACTTTACATTAAATTCACTTTCAAATTGGAGCTACCGAGACGTACCTCTAATGTATACAATAGAATGTTGAAAATACCTACAAGGTTATGCTAAACAACCTAGAGGGGGGGTGAATAGGTTGACGCACTAGTTTTAAAAACTTTTTCGTGACTTATGTCAAAACCTCGGTGAGCATACATTTTAACCTTAAACAAGATTGTTATGAGAAAGCAATTATCACAAGTATGCTCAATTCACCACCCTTAATCTCCAAAACATATATCAATAAACAATGTATCTCTTTTACAAGTATATTCAATAATGAGCAAATTTAAATTCCACAAGTTGTACTTTGAATATTACAATGCAAACTCACCAAGTTGAGCTTTACAATTTGATATAGAATCACAAGATACAATATTCAAGCACTTACAAGATACAAGAAACAAATGTTGATTCAACCAACAATGTGCACAACTCTTTCTTTATCAATAACTTGTTTACAAGGATGTGAGGAAATGAAGAGCTTAAACAAGTTATATAGATCATACATACAAATATAAAGAGATAGAGATAGAGACATTTGACACATTGATTTTTTACGTGGTAAACCTCCGAAGAGGAAACATCCACGGGTTGAATCCACAACCACCGGCGAAGCAATCCACTATGTAAAAAGGACTTACACACTCAAGCTATCACTCATGATATCCGCTCAAGCTATCAACTCCTAATCTACCCTCGGGCTAGTGAATCACCAAGCCTACTTCCTATCCGAGATGTGTCCTACACCTCTAAGAAGCAACTTCCTATCCAAGACGCTCACGTCTCTAGGAAGATTTCGTGCTTAGCTATCCGGATCACAAAGATCCTAGTTAAGCTCTCCTAGCTCAACCATCCAGAGTACCACACTCCTAGCTAAGACTTTTGCTTGACTATCCGGACCACATGTCCTAGTCAAGACTCCTTGCTCTTTCCACAAAGCTTCACTCACTTTGCAAGAGACTTCCACCTTTTACAAGGCAATGATCTAAGTGCTGCAAATGATGCAAACACATGCAACATAGAATATATGATCAATACATCCTATGGAAACTAGAAATAATCAATGAGCACACAATGTACATTTTTCTAGTTTATGATCCAAAACATGACACCATACAAAATGATGCATGAGCATATGAAATGTATGGATAAGATACACTTCATGAAGATCTAGACATAGGCAACAAAGTTCACAAAACAAAGTAGTCTAGATCTTAAACATGAACAAGAATCTAGAGCATGCAAAACACCTAAAACATGCCAAGCCTAGATTCTATTCATGTTTCTAAAGCTTGAAAATAAAGCATGTTCATTAAGCACATAATCAAGACTTTAGAACACAAACAACAAAAAAAAATGCTAGAATCACAAAATGTATACAATGAATATTCTAGCAAGTATTTAGAGCAAGGATATAATGAATAATCAATTAAATCCTAATTAGCTCTAAATACAAAATCAAATGTGCTAATCTTAGATTTGTTCAATAAGAGGATCTAAGCACATGTGAGGATTATTAATCATAAAATACATCAATCAATCCACAAATAATCCTAGATATCAATCTAATCACAATACAACTCTCAAACATGTGAAAAACCTAGAATCTAAGAAACTAGTTCACATATGTCTCTAATTAGACTTTTGATTAAGATTGATTATGAAGCTATCTTTCTCTATAGCATTCATGATACATAAACATACATATAGAAGAAGAAACCCCAAGCAAATTGAAGGTTATAAAAGAAGAAATCCCAAAGATATGAACACTACCTTGGATTTTCGAGCTGGTTCGGTTTTATGTGTGCAACCACCAGAACCATCGATCAAAAAGCTTCCAAATCACTTGTAAAAGGTAGAGGACTCGATTACGAACATTCTCCAACTTGAATCACTCAAATCCGACTTCGTATGAGAAAGTTATGGTGTTTGGAAGTTGGGAAATTTTGGGAGAAAAATTCTGACGGGAATTCTAACTTTTTCTTCTTGAAAACAAATGGAGGGAATGGAGGGGTTTTAAAAAGAGGAGAGAGGAGGCAATTTTTGGCCAATCAAAGAGGGCCACCTCAGCCCAGCCCCGTGGGGGGCGCGTGGGCCACACGGGGGCAGAGAGCCCCTCTGGCCGTGGGGCCCACGGCGTGGGCCACACGTGGCCTCTTAGCCATTTACGCCCTCGCGCGCTCCTTCGGATCTTCAGCCCATATCTTGAGCATCCAACCTCCGATTTCGAATCCGTTTTTGGATTACGAACCGTGACTCCCTCATGCATGATAACGACTATACAACTTTGAAAAACGGTTGAGAAATCATCTCGGAAATCATCGATGAAGTCAACACAACGTAAGAGAACGTAAAGTGGCATAGTCAACACGTTTGGACTCGAAACCTTATGAATGAGTAACCGAAACGACCGGAACTCAATAAGGCATTGAATAAGAACATGTTCAAGTCCTAAACACAAAATACGGAAACATACAAACACAAATACACACACATATGCTAGTTTCCGGACATAGTCCTAGAAAATGCAAAACACAAAGTTTATCAACATAATATGAATGCATGAGCATATTTTGCCAAGTGTGTGAAAGTGATATATAAATGAAATTAAATCATGAAGGGACACACAAGAATGATATGTGTGAGTGCGCCTAGCCTTGTAAGAGATAAGAGATCTTTGAATACCTTTGTAGACCGATAATCCCCGAATCTCTTAAAAGCCGGCAACTTAAACGAATTATGGTTGAGACGTCCTTCGTCTTCGAAATTCTTCAATTACTAACCACTAAACATTACAAGTTAAACACGTTTTGATATGGAATTAATGCCAACACTAATTATCAACCTTACAAATGTATACGTACAGCTTTTACAGATAACTGAATTGCATAAAACGGAACGATTGGGCACTAAGTACGTGGCGTTGTCTCACAAGTGTACTCTACCGGCACAATTCCGGTTATGAGTAAATCTGAGTATTCCTGCCGATATACTTTCTGATCAATACTAAATATAGAATAGTAAGATAACTTCGTAAGACAAGTTACTTGCTATTCAGTACCTTATCGCCGTTTTTCGTAAGCACAGCTCCAACAGCAACCCCAATATATCTAAAAATAAAAGAAATAAACAGAGATACAGAATGGTCGTGGTTCTGAGAGATACCCTCATGCCCAAGGAATGGGCAACACAAAACGGATTAATAAAAACAACCTTAAATAAATAACCTTATAGTTCAAAATTCAAGAAGAGGGACACGAATCGAATCCATCAACTTCTGCATGTGGTTGTAAATAGATTACCATCAAACCAATCTCATTTTGTCAATTCTATTATAGTTCAACTTATATGAACCTAATATATAAACATATAAACATATAAATTCAAATCATATTTCTATTTACATGTTTTATAACTAAAATTAACACACACATCAAACACGATTCCTAGCTATACAGACTATTAAAATTAAAACCGTAACTATTACACTTTTTTACATATTACTATATATAACAAGTGGAATTATTCCATTTTCAAATCCGCCACCATATTTGTACCCAAAAACTTGTGTTCATATCACTTATAATTCCATATTTATATATATATATATATATACAAAACATCAAATACTGTCAAATGTTTATACATAGATTCTACAGCTTCACAAGTACGAATCATATTCTATGAACAAGAAAATCCCAATGTTCTAAAAGGCTTTTTTCTCTATTGAGGCGAGGCTTACAAAGCCTCACTAAGGACAGCAAAATTACATAAAAATATATATACTGCATACAAATATACAAAAAATTAAAGTCCATAGCAGTCCATATTTTAACAGCCCATAGTAGTATAAAAACATACAAAACAAAAAATTTCATAGCAGTCCATAATCCATATATTAACAGTCCATTGTCAATATTATTATATTACCATATATATTAACTTATTAACTTATTATTTATTAACACTCCATAGCAGTCCATATATATTAACATACTAAATACAGATAAACAATAGGCAAACCAGAACAATTAAAACATATAAAATAGGCAAAATAGACAAATAAATGAGGAAGAGAGGAACAAGAAAATAACAAGTAACAGAGGAAGAAAGGAAGAAAGAAGAACATACCTGGTCGTGGAGAAGAAGAGCAGCAGCAGGCTGTTGCACAACAGTATATAAACAGATGAGTTGTTGCCTTAGTGAAGAACAATAGTAACTTAACAAACCCTAACACAATGGGTTTCCTTTCTTTTCTTTTTTATACAAAACATCTTCAAACTCAAGGAAAATAAATTACCTTCCAGTTCTGGATTCGATGACTGAGATGCAGCCTTGTGCAGCCACCAAGCCGAGATTCAGAGACGTTCTAAGAGTGGACGATCTAAGAGTGTTTCGTACTGTATCCAACCCAAATTTGTTGATTCAACAACACACTCTGACCACACACGCGTTCCACAACAACAACTGGACCTACAAAACCAAACCCAACAATCTGGCAATCATCTTGTTGTCAACTAAATCATATTTAACATAACGAAAACACTGTCATCAATTCTTCAACACTCTCTTTTGCTTTACAAAAATTTTTTTATGAAACCCTAATCTTCAAACTAAACAACAATAACCTACCTTTCTTTCGAATTATAGGATTGAGATGCTCCCTTGTCCAGCCACCAAACCAAGATTGACAGACGATCTATAGAGAGAAATTTTGGAGACGAGCGGTGGACTTAGAGGAAGAGGTTGAGACACGATCAAGAGAGAGAGAGATTTGGGAGACGTACGGTTGAATGAGAGGAAGAGGTTCACAGACGATCGATCTCCTAGGAAGAGTGAATCATTTTATGAATCAGACGAATCGTTGGGAAGAGTTTGAGTGAATCAGACGAATCGTTGGGAAAGTGAATCAGACGAATCGTTTGGGAAAGTGACCGGTTTGGAGAAACATAGGAGAGAGGAAGACTTTTGTTTTGGGTAACAGACCGGTGTAACCGGTTGGTGGTCAATTTTTTTTCCAAATTTCCTATTTTAATGGGTTCAAATTTATTAAAACTATTTAAATGGTGTGTTGTACGGTACAACACACTTTTCTTATTTGTACTATAGCCATCTCCCACAAGTTAATATCCATCGTCTCTCCCATCTCTCTTACTTCTATTATTAATTTGTTACTGATATCTCTCGTCTTTTTATTCATTTATTTCTTCAATCGTTTACAACATAATAGTATATATATATATTATATACTAAAGAGATATTTGTGTTGAACACAACTAGGTCTTTGTACGTCGGCCGACAAATGAAAGGTCTCTTTCAATACTCCATTTTTCTTGTTGGTGGCGCCACCACTGCTGTTGTAAGATTAGTGGCACACCATAACATTACAATTATATTATTTTGATTTAAGACTATTTTTTGTATTATTTTAACTACAATAATTTTCTTCATAAGAAAAATTCTATAAATATAATTTTCAATTTCATATTTTAACGTGCCCACACGACAAACTAGTAATATATAAAAGCTGACCATCACAGCGTCACGTGTTGTTGTAAAAGAGATTTAAACTTAAATACTATATATTCATTTCTATTTATAAAACCATTATTATTATTATTATTATTTTTTAACTTAACCATTAAAATTCAGTATCACCTAATATTAATTTTCTAATATCCATTAATGTAACCAGTACCGTACCATATTCAATGGTTTTTAGGATTAAATTGTATCACATGATAATCTCAATACTGAGATGTTTCTTATTCCACTCGTAACTCTTCATTTTCAACCATTTTTTATAATTATATTTTTAATTAATTATGGTATACCAAAAGTTAGCATTGTTGAATAGGAAAGGGGTTTTTAATATTTTTTCTTAAATAAATTGAATAGGAAAAAGGTTATTAATTATCAATTGAAAACAATATTGGTATTTTTAATTAATTATGGTATTAAAACCAATGAATAGGAAAGGCCTTGATAAATCTCTGATCCTCGGCCAGCACATCAGTCATGCCAGTACGATTCATCGGGATGCTCCTCCTGGACATATGAACTTACCTCTTTTCTTGAATGGCAGATAAGAGTTTCAAGTCATCTTTGGTGGTGATTTATCTTAATTCAGTGAATTAATTTTTTATTTTTTTATGAAATTGGACTGACTTAAGGGGGAAAAGCATCACAAGAGATCATATGCTGAAAAACCCTCCATAAATATATAAAAAAAGGAAAAAAGAAACAAAAGAATCCAAAAAAAAACACAACAAACAGAGGACACAACCCCAAAAAACCCAAAGGCACGCATGCCAAACAAGAAAAAACAAAACTAGGAAAACCTGAAGGATTCTCTACCCATACAATCATTACCAACTAACTGAGAATAGAACGAAAGAGTGGAGGACCACCATAAATCAAAAGGAACACCCAAAGCGTGCTTAGAGAGAGCATCCGCCACCTGGTTACCTCCCTTGAAGATGTGAGAAACCTAGAACTCCATATGCGAGATCTGATAAATACAACGCTACCAAGCTTGACGAACTCGCCAGGTAAACTTATCAGACCTATCAGAAAAAAGTTGAACCACATAAGAAAAGTCACTCTCAAGCCAGATTTTATGCCAACCCAACTTCCACGCCTAATTGACGACTAAAGAAGCAGCAAGGAGCTCAACCTGTAAAGCAAAAACCTAACCAAGGGGGACCACAAAACAAGCTTTAACAAAAGATTTGCAAGTCCAAAAAACACCCCCACAACCCCCCACACCTGGAGAACCTAAAGCAACCCCATCTATGCTAACGTTGATCCACCCCGGAGCCGGAGGTGACCAAATAACACTTCCGATACCCGGAGCCTTACTAGGACGACCACTGAGGCCAAACCGACGAAGAATCAACAAATCATCAACACAGTTACGCATAGAGTCGATCCCCAAACGGTTCGTATCATAGACCAAACGCCAAACAAGAGATAGAGTAGCCCTGAAATCAACAGACTTCCCATCAAAAATCCACTGATTACGGGAATATCACGCACTCCAAACCACAGCATGAATGGCAGTTTTCCACAAAATCCTAATATGATCATTGAAAGAAACAGTTATAGCCTGACATAAAAAAGAGCCCCAAGTGTTAGCGAAGACACGCCTCTAAAAAGTAGAAAAAACCGCCTCCCAAAGAGCAGCAGCAAGAGGGTGCTTAAGAAAAATATGGTCCACAGTCTTCGAGTTAGCACCACAAACACTACATTTGGAGGCTAATTGAAAACCGAACTTGCATAAACGGTTTTCGGTGGGTAATCGATTAAGAATAAGATGCCATGGTAGGATAGAACATGAAGGAGGGATGTAGCAAGACCAAACATCCCTCCACCATGGGACATGAGGAATATCATGAAACATCCTAGAATAAGATGTCTTACAAGAAACCCTCCCGTCACTAGAATGAGGCCACACCAAATAAATATCCACAGGAGAAATAACAATTTTCTAAATCCGAAAACAGAGATCTGGGACTCTAGCACGAAAACGATCTTCCAAAACCCATCTACCATCCCGAATGAAGTCTGAAACCTTAACATGCAGATGTATGACTACGAAATCAGAAATACCAAGAAGATCCATAATGGGCACCCCAAGCCAATTATCACGCCAAAAATCTCTTTAGGAATCTTTCCCAATGAGCCAGATACCATTCGTAAGGAGTTCAACAAAGTTAGACTTAAGAGAAGTCCAGATGAAGGAGGTGATGTATCCTCCCTAAGGTTTCTACAACTAATTAATATATCTCTCATGCAAAAAAGTGAAAGCAAAATTGTTATAAGTTATAAACTTCCAAATAAGCTTTCAAAGTAAAGAATCGTTCAACAAAGCCATATCTTTCAAACTAAGTCCCCTAAAAGCATAAGGTCTATAACAATGTTTCCAATTAACACGGACCAACTTGGAGTCCTCACAAGAACCAGTCCATAAGAAATTTCTGATCTTCTTAGTAATCATCTGGATTAGGGAAATCGGCCACTTATAAACCATAAAAGAGTGAACAAAAGAGCCAGTAATCACCAAACAAATCAAAGTAGCCCGGCTAGCCATAGAAAGGGACTTACCTTTCCACCTGGCAAATTTAGACACAATCTTATCTATAATGGGAATCAAAATAGACTTCCAGGGTTTGCCCCTGAACAAAGGAACCCCCATGTAAGAAAACGAAAAATGATCAATCTGCATCCCAACTAAGGATTGAAGAGAACTAATCCGGGCAGGAGAAACAGATGACCCAAAACAGATGGAAGATTTACTCCAGTTGACAAGCTGGCCTGAAATGTTGCCATAAACACAGAAAGCATTCATAGCATTCCTCAGATTATTGGTCGTGCCCCTATAAAAAATCAACACATCATCGACATACAACAAATGAGTTGGAGCAGAAAAGCCCCACGAGGAAGATATAGGCAAAAGACGACCAAACGCCACCATTTTAGAAAGTAACCTACTGAGAAAATCCTTCGTAATACCAAAAAGATGAGGAGAAAGAGGATCCCCCTGTCTAACCCCTCTTGTGCATCTAAAATAACCAGCCGGAGAACCATTAATCAGAACCGACAATCTTGAAGAGCCAATAATGCTATCAATCCAATCCATGAAGATTTGAGAACAACTAAAAGCACGTAACACATGACAGAGGAACTTCCAATCAAGAGTATCAAAAGCCTTACGAATGTCAATCTTCATAGCCATACTACCCCCATGGCATTTCTTATGAAGCACATTAACACAATCGGAAGCAAGAGTAATACAGTCCTCAATGTGACGATCTATGATGAAACCAAATTGTTGAGGAGAGACAATATGAGCAGCAACTTGAGCTAACCTGTTGGCCAAAATCTTGGAGGAAATTTTGAAAAGAAAGTTACCAATCACAATAAGGCGAAACTGATCCACGATGACTGAGTCCCTCATCTTCAGAATGAGTACAATAAAATTAGAATTTAGACCCGGAGCAACCACACTAAAAAGGAAAAAATCATAAACTGTAAGAATCACATATCTACCCATAATCTCCCAACAGCATTGAAAGAAACGATCAGAGAAGCCATCAGGCCCAGGGGCTGATAGTGCATCCATGGAAAAAACCACATCATAGATAACATCGGTAGAGGGAATAGTGACCAAAAGCGAGTTCTCCTCATGAGAAACCAAAGATGGAACAATGTCATCAATAATAGAGAGATCCTGATCAATCTGAGCCAAATTCGAGAAGAATAAATCCTCATAAAATTTGACAATGTGATCTCTGATAATAGACTAATTACCTGAAATAACACCATCAATGGAAAGAAAAGACAAAACGCCCCTACACTTCTTCGTTTGATCGAGGAATGAAAAAAAGCTGAGTTACGATCCCTATCCTATAACCATTTCACTTGAGATCTATCACGAAAGAAACACTCCTACCTACGTAAAAGCACATCAAGATCATGAGGAGTGCATGACTCTATAAAAAAAAATAAATAAATAAAAAAAAAAGCTCCTCAGAAAAACCCAAATCAGACATTTGGCTCTGAACAGAGTGTAACTCAACAGATTTCCTAGAGATGTTAACGTTGAGATCATCGAAAATCTCCCAATTCCAAGACTTGAAAGCCTCCTTTAAGTTCTTAAACTTACCAATAATAACCTGTGGAGGATGACCAAAACAAGGAATGCCCCACACCTTGCAAACCAGGTTCATGAAATCAGGATGATCCACCCACATGCTTTGAAAACGAAAAGGCCTGGAAGAAGAAACCTGAGACTTAGATAATCGAATCCAAAGAGGACAATGATCAGAAAACCGATAGGGGAGAGCCACATAGGAAATATCATGCCAACAGGAAAAAAATAGGGAAGACTTAGCATTAATGGTTGCATTTGAACACTTACCCTTTGGTTTTGGTGAGAAAGTAGGTTTTGTTAATTATTGTCAAAATGCATTAAATCCTGCAGTGCAACGTATTCCTAGATCCACTCTCACACATACACTAAATACCATTTACAAAAAAGAAAAAAAATTTGAAATCATTTTTTTATCAATTTCAAGGTCGCGTTTCCGTATGTGCTGACATATGGAGAGACAATTTTGATAGTCATTCATATATGGGTGTGACATGTCATTATATGGATAATGACTAGGACATGCAAAAAAGAATTCTTACATTTCGTGTTTTCGATGACTCACATTCAGCTCAAAATATTTTTTAACTCCTTAAAATAATTTTTCAAGAGTATATATCCAAAACAAAATTTTTGCTATTGGTTTTGATAATGCTGTAAGCAATACCGCATCTACTCCTATGCTACAGGATTTGTGCAATCCCTATTTTGGGGGTAAATTATTTCATCAAAGATGTGCATGCCATGTTTTAAATTTGTGTGTTCAAGCTGGATTACAAATTCTTTATGCTTATATTAAACCAATTAGAGATAGTATTAACTATATATGGAGGCATAACAAAACCCAAAAACTATGGCTCTCAAAATAATATGTGTCCCATTACATTTTCTCTAGATATTACTACTCGTTGGAATTCTATTTATAAATTGCTTAGTGAAAGTGTTGAATATAAGGAATTATTAGTTTCTTTTATTACTTATAACATTCCTTCAATTTCTCTTCAATTGAACCATCGGGATGTATGTATAAAAATTCTTGAATTGTTACGTGTTTTTAATGATTCTACTAATGCTTTATCTGGTGTTTACTATCCCACTACTCATTTATTTCTTATTCAAAGTGTTAATATTTCTGGTGCATTCAATGAGTGTGAATTCGATGTTCAATTGAGTGAGTGTGTTGCTACCATGAAAACAAAATGGTTATAGTATTATGGGGAGATTCCAAATATTTACTTGCTTGCATCATGTTTTGATCCACGTTTTAAATTAGAATGTTTGCAGGATTATTTAACTCATTATTACAAAAGTTTAGGATTAGAAGTTGATGTTCTTAGTTATTGTAATTCCGTTAAGACTTTGCTTTATGAATTATAGGATGAATATCTTAAAATATATGGTTCATCTTTGAACATGCCAGTTTCACAACCCCAACCCACATCTAGTGGTACTGCTACTTCCTCAAAAATTCAATTAAAGGGTTTAGGGGATTGATTGTTTTCCCAAAGAGCCAAAAAATTATGAACATCTTCTTCATCCTCATCTGACTCAAGTTCTGAGCTTGACTGGTATTTAGAAGCCAATCATGAATTTTTAAAAGATAAATTTAGTATCTAGGTTTGGTGGAAGGGTCATGAACAGGATTACCCATTTTTGGCCAAACAAATTCTTGGAACGCCGGTTTCTACCGTTGCTGTAGAACAAGAATTTAGTGCAGGTGGAAATATTTTGGAACCAAGACGATCGGTTATGTCTCCACAATCACTTGAAGTCTAGGCGAGTGTTGATGATTGGACAAAGGCAAAATACATACAACAATAACTCCAGCTAGAGATTGTGAATGACTTCTTCGAAGATGACCAAACCACGGGAACAGAAGTCAACGAATAGATTCCGTTTCAACTTCCAACCTCCAACACCGAGCATCTAATTAAAGGTAAAAGAACTACTTGGCCTTTGATTCCTTTACATTGGTGGAGAATACGTAGGCAACTTAATTGTGGTCAAAATTAAGTGCAAGACCAGGTTTGGTTTTTTTTTTTTTTTTTTTTTTTAGCATTTTATATATGAATTCAAGGCCAATTTCTATTTTTTTTTAAAAAAAAAAATTGTGCAATTGTAAAGTTGTATTTATTAATAAATGTCAATTTCTTTTTCTTTTAAACATTGTTAAATACTTCAATTGAATATTAGAAATTTTAAGAATCTAAGTATAATATATTACGAATGAAAATGTTTGTTCAATTTTTTTATTTTAAACTTTGTTCAATTGTAATTATTATTACAGGAATTTTTATTTATTTTTTCTTCACATAATCTTTTATCTCACTTGTAAAAAATAAAAATAAATAAAGGAAAAGAAGCCCAAAACCAAAACTGAAACTGCCCGAAACCAAAACCCAACTACCTAACCGATAGTTACAAACCATGCAAAAAATTGGTTTTCCAGTTATGGTTTCGGTTTTGGTAGCCACGAAACCGAAACCGTCGATTTCTAACCAAAACCGAAACTGAACCATAACCGTGGTCACCATTAGGCAGGATGAGTTTTAAACTCCCAGCCCCTCCCTGCCCTACTTAAAATATATTCTTTCTTTTTTTCAAAAACTCAGTTAAACTTATTTCAAAAAAAAAAAAAAAAAAAACTTAGTTATTGGCGTCTTAAGGAGATGTTAGATGGATATTAAGAATGAATTAGAGAAATAAATGAAACTACTAGATGATTAGCGTTACAAATTTCGAACATTTTACTTCACACTTTATGTAAAATTGATTGAATTTACTTGTGAGATTTATGTTTATGAGATGATTTTTAATAGTTTATTGAAATTGTAAGTTCCTCATATTTTGATTGGCTTATTTCGTTGACAAACCATATTTTGGGATGTCTATATAATGGGTAGCTTAGGTTCTCGTTGACAAGCTTCAAGCATCCCGGTCACTTCAAGAGCAAAAGATATACTCACATGACTTTGTCTCTTGAAGAGTTTATGTGCACACACACACTACATGCATGCTTTGTTCATCTTGCATTTGTGTTCTAATTACTTATATATGTGCATCATTTACACAATCACACTTGCACTTCATTGTTAGATCTAAGTGTAGTTTTGTGTGATGTAATTCGTTTTTGTTTGTGTGATCGAAAACGTCCGCGCTTGCACAATAGTGTGCATGTCTTAGCGCGATGGTTGACCATTTGAGAAGGTCCCATTCTTCTCTTGGATAAATGTTAGATTTGGTTTGGTTATTTGGAGTAAGTGTCTAGTTTCAAAAGATTGATTTCAATGTTTCAAATGTTTTTAAAACTGACCTTTGCTTGGTCATGTGACCGTAACATTTTATACAATATTTTAAAATAAGTTTTAAAAATTTCTGTACAAACTAGACACCCATACCTTTCCAACGGTATATTATTCGTAATATTTCATGATCGTTTGGATTAATTTTGAAATCTCCAAAGTGACCACTAAAACAGGGCATCTCTGCTGTTATCTGAATATGACCTTTAGTCACTCAAATGACCATAACGTTTTATATAGATATCAAAACTTCATTTGATAAAAAGGAGTAGAAATTATACATCCGTACCTTTCCAACGGTATATTATACGATAAATTTCAATGTCATTTGGTCATATTTTGGAGCACTCGAATATCAAGTTGTTACACTGTCGAGTGCAATTCCAGTGCTGTTTAGGTCGCCCTATGTAAAGCGACCTGTATAGCAACTTTGCCAAAATTTTGATTTTTTTTTTTTTTTTTATCAAAACGGCATAGCTTTGTCTAGGGCTTCATATATATACATCTTCATCTTCCTTTGGCCGACTGGGTGTGCTTGAAATCAGTTTTTCAAAAGAGAAAGTGCCACCTAGAGAGAGATAGGTCCAAGAGCTCTTCTTTAACTCTCTAAACCCAAAACCCATCTCCATCTTGCATCATTCAACATCATTTGAGCATGGGTCTTCATGGTTTCATGATTAGGTGAGTTAGAACTTCATTGAATATCATTTATTGTTCTTCTTACTCTATATTAGATATTTATTGTTTGATTAAATACCTAGACTCTTTTATTGCATATATTTATGAGTCTTGATAACATGATTGAGTTTGTTTGTGATAGCTTACATGATTAGGTTGATTTTCCCTAAATAGCTAACCCTAGAACATTCTTGTGAAATTTGTTGATGATTAGGTTGATAGATTAATGTTTATTTATCTAGTCAAGCTTTATTGAATGTTCTTGTGCATTTAATTGAAAATTATGTTGTTAGAAATCCTTCTACAACTAATTGAGTCCTCATGTATATGCATGTAGGCATTGTTTAATAACTAGGTTGTTAAATTGCATTATAACTTCTAGTTAGGCATTTTGTGTGTGATCTTACACATTATTGCATTTGAGCATCATTGTCATATGTTCACACCTAGACTTTTAATTATCTTCAATGAATCAAAGTCTTGTGGCTTCTAGGTGAAGTTGCACAAGCAAGTGAAGTCTTGCAACCAAGGGTTGTGAAACAAATTATAGCACAGTGTGTATAAAACTATCTAGAGGCGGGGTGAATAGATTTTAAACTTATTACCCAATTTTTCGTGAGAAGTCAATATTACGAAATTACCCCAAACTAGATAAAGCAATAAATCAAGCATAAAATGCGGAAATTAAATAACACTTGATTTTTACGTGGAAACCCTCACGAGAAAAACCACGGGCTAGTAAGTAAGCCACACTAGAACCTCGAATCTCGAATCCACTAAATGTGTAAAACGATTACAACCTAATCCCGGAAGTAATCACACACCTACCTGATCCCGATATAAGTGAACCTAGTCCAATTTGTTGCGATCTAAGCAACCTAATCCCGGAAGCTACACACAAGACTTACTTTCTCAATGAAGAGAATAACACCCTAAGTGAATATATGAATATCCAAATGCAACATAGAGCAAGGGGAACCCTATATGCTTATCTAAGATGATGAATATGCAATTAGAACAATCCTAGATATTATAACTAAATGACATGTCAAATAGTTTAGCTAATCAAGATTAAGCACAAAACCTAATTAGTTATCACAAAACAACTTCTCAAACATTCAACACACTAATCTCAAACTTGTATCCAAAATATATATAAATAACATACAAGTAATAAATTGAGATTGCTTGTTAAGAAAAACACAAAATATGTAAGATATTAGTGAAAAGCTTCCAATCAAAGTATGATGAAGAATCCATGCAAAAAGACATCTAGATGATCAAAGATGATGCTAGATGATGATTGATGATCATGAAAAGGTGTTTGAGTAATTAAAAATGAGTTCTTGGAATTTTTCTTGTCTTTGAAAAATATCCTAAGTATGAAATCTGAATATGAACTCTCTTAATTGACCTAAAGACAAAATGGCATATACATAAGGGGCCAAATCAAAGTGAGGTCGTTTTGAGTAAGTTGCAAAGAAACGCACCGATCGGCGATTTCAATCTGTGGCCAGGCCGCAGATTAAAACCGCCGAATGGCTCCCGTGAAAGGAAGGGGAGCAACGGTGGTTTCAATCGACAGTTTCAAAACCGCCGAACCAACCGCAGAATCAAACCTGAGAAATAAAATCAATCAGGTATGAACGGCGGTTTCGAATGGTGATCGTGGCCACCGATCGTAACCGCAGAATCACTCCAGACCTTTCTGGACTGAAACGGCGGTTTCAATTCGGCGGCCAGGCCGCCGATCAAACCGTCGAATCACCAAAGATGGTGAAACCAAAGGAGAAGCCAAGAGCATCCTCCTTAAGCGGTCTTCGCGCAAAACCAAGCACATCCTAGTGCATGCGCGGACGTTTCTGAACATTATCGGGAAACGAATTGCTAAGCACAGAAGCACACAACAAAATACAACAACAAGGTGTAAGTGTGAAATGTGACATGTGAAGAGTATGCACACCAATGCAAGAATGCTAAGTGAGTGTGTGTGCAACTATCTCTTCAAAACAAGAAAGCACACAGAAATTTACCTTCGGTGCTTATCAAGACGGGGTCTTCAAAGGGCTTTGAACAAAAATACCAACACCTAAGCTACCCTTACAAAGAACCCCAACATGTGGTTTGTCCACGAAATGAGCCAATCAACAAATGGGAACCTTACAGGTTGGTTGGCAAGCATTGGTCAAGTGCCACTGTAAAAGGCTTACGGGTAGAGTAGGAGGTGCTCACGTCAAGAGTAGTGGATCGGGGGATATCACTAAGGATTGAACCAAGAGTGGTAAGTGGTAGTGTCCATAGCCTAAGGTTATCTAGAGTGAGAGTCCGTGTATCACTTGAGGATGTAACATTTTATTCATATAGTGGATTTTGGTGACCGTGTGTGGCTAGCATAATAGCTCATGGTTTTTCCTTGTTGAAGGTTTTCACATAAAATTCAAGTGTTATTTAATTTCCTTACTTTACACTTGATTTATTTTGTTGTGAATTTGGGTGATTATTGAATATTGACTACTCAAGAAAAAATTGGTAATTAACTTGATTAAAACCTATTCACCCCCCTCTAGGTATATTTAGACGCACGCTTGATATTATTTGTTTTAGGAATTACTCTATATATTATATCATATTCATTGAGTTATATATTTTTAGTGAGAAAACCAAAAGTAACCATTGGAAACATTAAACTTTTGTTAGTAACCACTTTTGAAACTTTAATTGTTAATAACCACTTTTAAAAAAAAAAATTCAGTGTATGTCAATAAATTACTAGAGTACCCCTGAATTTAGTTTTTTTTTTTTTAAAAACCTCAAACTTGAAATCATGACTAAAAACTTGAATGTTGAAACTTGAAATCATGACTAAAATGAAAATGTAAAACTTGAAATCATGCCCAATTTCCCTTCTTCCCCAAATCCCCAAATCCCTAAATTAGGTTTTTTTTTTTTTTTTTTGTTCCTCTTTTTTGTTTCTGCAAACCAAATCACTGGCGGTGTGGGAGTCCGACGATACTGCTAGACGATCATGAAGCCCAGGCTTGGTTCATGACAAACGACGGCACGCCGGCGTAGTCGCCTGGGCATGAAGCGCCACGGTTGTACCTGGTTTGAGAAGCCACGTAGCACACGGTGGTGAATCACGATGGCGCTGTGGCTGTCGCGAAGCCAAGAAGCATGTCGGCGCTCAGCGGGCACACCCTCGTCGGCGGTGAGCTCAGTCGACGACGCTGGCAATGACTTTGAGGGAGAGAGAAAGAAAAGAGAGAAAAAGGAGAAAGAGTGTTTTTGGGATAGTTTTTATATGAGGGCTTTCCAGTAATTTCTCAAAAACACAGTTATTAACAATTAAAATTTTGTTTGTGGTTAAAAACGAATTTCTCATAATATTTGTGGTCATTTTTAGCAATTTCCACTTTTTTTTATGAGTGGTGCTATCGGCACACCCCCTGCCGGTCTATTTATTCCCCACATTTTAAAATTTTGATTTAATTAAAAAAAATTAAATGTTTTGATTAATCTTTTTTGATTTATTTCCAAATCTACCATTTTTACTTATTTTTCAAACTTAATACACCCCATCTGTAATATCTCTGATCTCTGTATACGTCTCTCTCACTCACCTCCATTGAACGATTTATTTTTTCTTCCTTAATTTTTTTTTTTTAGTTTTTTTTTCTTCTTCTTATTTCATGGTGGAAATGAAAAAAGAAAAAGTAAACTTATAACTTACTTATTGTTAGGATTATGCTCAATAGCAAGAGTGTAATGTTGTAATTAACAATCTTTTTCATATTAATAAAGTGATTTCTGGTTTAACAAATCGTATAGCATTTATAGTTTATATTATAATTGTCAAAGTAAATAATCATAAGGTCTAAAGACTATGGGAAAAGAAGAATTGTTCGTACATCTGGATATGTATGTGGTAGACAGAATTCTTTAGTTAGTCTTGAATAATGTTCACAACTTAAGTTAAAGGTTGGGCACCTTTATCTTGTTAAAGTTGTAGAATTCTTTTGCTAGCATTTGAGTGGGATCAAATGAGATATGATGAGTCTAAAATCATCGGAGTGTCTTCGAGCAAAAGGATCTAGTGCACTGGGTGCATTGAACTGGATCACAATGAAAAGCTTTATCTAGAACCGTCAATAGATAATAGTCTTTTCATTATCAGGACAATCGGAGAGTCTATCTTAATCCCGAGATAAATGATGGACTTATGGTTGCAAGTGATATCATTTGAGTTATCAACGAGTACGATTATATCGCATAGTCTATCCTCGATAGTTTGGTGATATTCATTTGTTAATCGATAGAGGACTTCATTTATAGATATGGACATCGTGGCTCCATTTAATTAAATGAGAGTATAATATCATCATATGGATGTTTTGAGGTAATTGGATATTAAATCTCAACGTTGAGTTTTCAATAGTGTCTATTGAAAACATGGCTTCTGGACAAGTCAAAATATCCAAGTTCAAAACGTGGTCATACGAGTAAATATGGTAACTTGGAGAGTTATAGGCGGTCTATGAACTCTTGGCGATTACTGATATTAATCACGAGGATACACTATCTCCAATATGATTGTCTAGGGTATGAATGAGGAGCATCTTCCTTTTCTATCTTTATTTAAGAGTTCAGTTTTAGCTCTTTAGTGGAATGAGTTAAAATTAATGGATCGGACCTAAGTGAATCATTTGTTGATTGTGATTAGGTTATGTCTATTGAAGCTTAAATTTAGATGGCCCGCCAAGATCCCCAATCCACACGGACTTGCATGGATCACTTGATATATTCTACCGGACCAATTTAAGGGTCCATCTAGAATTGCATTTAATATATTAAGAATATAATTTGCACATTATTTAAAGTAATGGGCTGCTCAATTATATTAATATATTAATGAAAGACATGTGGGCTTGTTTCTTTTAGTAAGAATGGGTCTGGTTCACATGTGGGCTTTTTATTTAAAGTCCAATGGATTAAATGAAATAAGAAAACAATGTTAGGCCCAATCTTATACAAGTGGGGCGGCAAGGTTAAAATTTTAACCTAAAATATTATTTTGTTTCATTTGTTTTAATTAAATAAGAATTAATTAATTTATTGATTAATTGTTTAATTAAAGAAACAAATCTTTCCTAAAAGTAAAAGACTTGTTTGACAAGGAAATAAATAAATTAGTTTTATTTATTTAATCAAATAAGGAGTCTTTTATTTAGTCAAAATAAAAGAATAAAAATCAAGGAGTTGGATTAGGGTTTGAAGTCTATAAAGTTGAAAAGAATTAGGGTTGAATTTAAGTCACCCTATATAAGTGACATGATGAAATTCAGCCAACCCTAATCTTAGACTACATAGAATTCGGCAACCCTAAAGGAAAAAGAAGAAAAAATTCGGCCAACATATATAAGGGTTCTTATAGGTTTCAGCCACCATAAGTTTTTGGTGCTTGAGTTTTTATTTCTTTCTTCTTCTTCTTAATTCTAAGAGAGTTTTTATTCTAGAAAGACAAAAAGGAGTGTGAAATTATTCTTTGATAGTATACTATTGCTTAATCATCAATAAGCTTGTGTATACGATATCGATCTAGGTTCACGCGAGTTTCGATCATAAGATTGAGAACTCAAAAGTGACCGGAATAATTTTGACATTCTTTTGATTGTTTTGTGACTAACAAAGAAAAGAAAGTTTTTTGTTTGGTCCATTCACAGGTTTGCAATTCAAAGAAAAGGGAGACCACGCTCCTAGGTGATCCACGTTCGTGCTCGGATTGAAGGTCTTGCGGATTACCATCGACGTAAGTCAATCGGATCACGCGACAAAAGGTAATTTACTTTTGTTAATGTATATGCATGTTTATTGATTAAAAGGGTTTATGGTTCATAAAGGAAAAATTTTTAAAAGTCACTAAATCGTTTTTTAGTATCGCTTCCGCTGCGTTTACCACTTTTATTTATTATTTTTCCCTACACTTTTAAAGCAGGAATTGTTTCCAAATGCTTGATAACATTCCCAGACAATTCTTACAGATGCTTGATATCATTATTAGACAATTCTTGTAGATGCTTTATATCATTCTCAGACAATTCTTCCAGATGTTTGATATCATTCTTAGACAATTCTTCCATATGCTTGATATCTTTCTAAGACTCTTCCATAATATTTTGTATGTGTGTAAGAAGCAAATTTTAGGGTTTAAGAGTTAAGATTTTTTTTTTTTTTTCAAGAAACAGATTACAAGAACGTGGGTTTTTTTTATATATATATATATATATATTATTATTATTCTTTTTTTTTTTTCGAAAAGGAATGTGGGGTTTTAATATATTTACTTTGTAGAAGATTTTTTTTCCTTAAATTATATGTCTCTTTAAGTAATTTTGATAAAGGAAAAAAAAAATACTACGTAATTAAAAAAGTGGGGCATAAATATACCGATAGAGGGTGTACCAATTGCACCACTCATTTTTTATTTTAATAAATAATTTTGATAAATGGGTGGGGATTGGGAAAATATTCCTTGTTCTACCCCGCGTCCCCGCTCCATATATGCTGGGGTTTTATGAGGGTTGGGTTTTGAAAAAATAAATTGGGTGAGGTGTAAGGAAGGCCACCCGGTCCCGAACCTGCCTCATTGCCATCTCTAATCTTATGTCCACCACCACCGGTGTAACTGTAATGAAATCTATTTTATGATTGGTTTATTTCATGACAAACCACATTTGAGGATGATTGTGTAATAGGTAGCTTAAGTCTTCTTGGTGAACATCAAAGGCAAGCTTCCAAGTATCTCCATGGCTTCAAGATCAAGAGCTTTAAGAGGTAGCTTATTTGACTTTGATTCTTGAAGATATTAGGTGCACACACTCACTTGCATGCATATTTACTATCTTGCATTTATGTGTCACTATTATGCACATCTATGTCTTTCATCACACATCACACGTGCACCTTATTGTTTTAATCTTTTTGTGTAATTTCTTGTATGTGTGTTGAGTAATTCATTTCTCAAAGTATGTTCAGAAACGTCCTGTGCATGCACAATGGTGTGCTTGTCTGAGCGTGATGATTGATCGTTTGATTTCCCTTGTTTTTTGTTGATTGGCGGTCATGGACCACTGAATACAAATCGTAGAATGGAACCAGTGGGTTCTAAGTATGTTACTATGGTCGCTGATCGGCAATTGCAAACCACCATTTGAATCAAGAGGATTCTACGGTTGGTGTTCGACGTTTATGGACCACCGATTGAACCACCGAATGTTTCCAGTGGATTCGACGGTTTGAGCATTTGGCAGCCACTAACCATTGAATGGCCTGTTTTCTAGGCAATTTTGTAATTTCACTGAACTTGTTTTCTTGGCCTATAAATTCATCCTTATGTTGTCTTGGCCAAGTAGCACTCCCAAATACTAAACCCTAGAGTGTCTCATAGAGTTCTATTGAGAGAGAGGTTCCAACATTGGATTTTTAACTCTCCAAATCTCATAACCCATCTTCATCTTGCGTCATCTAACATGGGTATTCATTAATGTCTTCACTTGGTACGTAAAACAAAAATATCATTCATTTACTATTCTATTTCATCAAAACATGTCATTTATTGCTTAGATTAGCAAATCTTCATATTTATTGTATGTCTAATGAAGTTATGACATGATTAGGGTTGTTTTATTATAGCTTGTATCATTAGGTCATTTATATCTAAATAGCAAATCCATAAATGTTCATGTATGCTTAGTTGATGATTAGGTTGACTTTCTTCATCTAGTCAAGTTCATGAATGTTTATGTGCATGTTATTTGACAATTAGGCTGCCAGAATCATTCTACATCTATTTGAGACCTCATTTATGTGCATGTAGGCTTGTTTGATGATTAGATTATTAGATTTGCATCTTAACATCTAATTAAGCATATAGTGTTTAGTCTTGCAATTTATTGCATTTTGAATATTCATATATTCACTTGGACTTTAATTCTCTTCAATGACTCAAAGTCTTGTGGCTGCATGTGGTAGTTGCACAAGCAAGTGAAGTCTTGCAAGTTGCAACCAAGGGTTGTTTGGCAAGCAGTTGCCAAGTGCCACTATAAAAGGCTTAAGAGTAGAATAGGAGGTATTTACGCTAAGAGTAGTGGATCGGGGGATATCACTTGAGGGTGTAACTTCCTTTTTCATATAGTGGATTTATGTGGCTCAAGTGGCTAGCGAGGTTAGTCCCATGGTTTTTCCTAGTTAGAGGGTTTCCATGTAAAAATCAAGTGTCTTTTAAGTTTTGCACTTTACTTGATTTTTACTGTTGTTTGATTTGGGTTTTTTGTATGTTAATCTTGACTAATCAAAAAGTTGGTAATTAATCAATTAACAACCCAATTTCCCCTCCCGTATAAGACACATTTCGTGTATTTTCAATAACCTTTATAAATTAATACTCAATAAATTAATAATATCTTTTAATAAATTTTATCAGTCCCAACTTTGACCAATAAGTAAAAATGTAAAATTAATAATTTTAATTAAATTATAAGATAATATAATTCTGAAATTCCCTTTGTGAAAATATATGTTCCCAGCCATTTTATAAATTAATAATTTACTAAGAAGTGCATATAAATTAAATATCATATTTTCTTGAAATGTGAATCTATTGTTATTTATTATTTTCTTAAAATTCAATTCTAATTTAATTTCAGGGTTGGTTTTTTTGTATTATATCAATATAGTAAAACCACAATAAATTAATACTCGATTAATTAATAAATTTTGAACGGCTAGAGGTTTTACCGTAAATTATTTAGACTCTCAATGACGTTAATTATTCATTGTCAATATTTTCATAAATTAATAATTATAATTTATCAATAAATTAATAAATGTGTATAGTTGAGGCAAGCACAGAGCATACTAAGATTATTACAGACTATTACTTATATGATATACAAGCATTCGAAGGAAGAAGAGGAAGTAATTAGAAAGACATAAGAATTAAAACACAAAAGAAATATTTTTTGATTTCAGCTTCCGATTTTTTACAAGGGACGAACTCTCCTTATATAGAGGGAGAGATAGGATACATCCAAAACAACACAGAAAAACTTCAAATGGATTGATAGCATCCCAAATCTACTAGTTTATTGAACACATAACAAATCCAACCAGACCCATTCAGATGAGATTTGGTTTTATAAATGTTAAAAGTCACGCCTACACCCATCCAAGATGTTATAAAATTGTTGGGAACTGCTTTACAACATTCCAAATCTACTTAATAGCACACTGACCCACTCACGCTATCGATTTAAACGTGTGCGTCAACATTTTCGCATGTACGAACACTAGAACTGTATGAGTTGTGACACAAGCAAATATTGAGACCAGCAAATAAATACCAAGGAATTAAGTGAAATCATAACTTTCAGAACTAATCAGCACATCACCAAATCATCATCCATCAGTCTCTCTACAACTTTCTAAGAGGTTAAAGGTTAAGAACAATTTTTTTACAAGCATACAACTCCCAGACACATTACACAAAAACAGATACCTCTTCAAATGTGTATCTGGGACTTGGAAGGGAAAACACATTACTGGCCAGACATCATCGACATGGCTCGTCTAAAATCTAGAGATTTGAGGGCTGACTCTGGGAAATGCTTTCCATCAGGTAACCAAAATCCACCTTTATGTGGTAGTAACACCGGTGGTTGATTGCCTGTCACGCCACCTTCTTCCACAGATTTAGTAGATTGAACTTCTTTCTTTTTCTTCACAAACTCAAAAAACTCCGCAACTTGCCTTGCATACCTACACAAAAATCAAATTGTGAAGCACAAATCTTTAGGCATATGGGAAATTAAAAGATGCACATGAAGTACGATTTAGTCAATATGGGAAGGTAAATCTAATCTTTACTACTTTTTATTCTGTAGAAAGCAATGTTCAAGTTCAGACGCATATACTTGCTTAATCAAGTTCTATTTTCAACAAAAAGCATGCAAGAGTTCTAGGCATCATTAAATATTGGTCCATTGTCCCTTTTGGTCACCTAATCAACAAGCAGCATGAAGATTAAATTTGGAAAAAGAAAAACAGCACATGCACAAAAAAACACATAGATCTGGAGAAGTCGGTAGATCTGTCAACTTGTGTGTCTGATATTACATGTAAGAGGTCTGTGTCTGCACACTGGTTCACGAGAACTTACATGTATAACATATTATGGAGATATGTGTGTTCAAAAATGCAGAAGCAAATATAAATCAATGAATACATCACACATAAACATGATGGGATGAGATACAACTATGCCAACTATCTCTTAAATGGATGGTTAGCTTACTGTCTCTTTGCTTCAATATCCCTGCTGAAATCGATGTTGGGTTCACAGTCAAGAACCAAAGCAGGAACCTGTGGATTTAAATCTCAAATTGTGTTTCCTCGTAGTAGTAGTAATAATAATAAAAGTAAATTAAAAAAATAATAAAAACTTAAGCTGAAATTCATTAAGTTATACAAGTTCACACAAAAGAACTTGAGTGATACCTTCTGAATGCTGGAATGCATGTGTGCACCCTCCAAGTAGAACACACGGTCCCTGATGTCAGGATGTAAAGAGCTGTCCATTTGCAGTGGGAGCTTACTGACAGATAATATCCCATGATTACCACTTTCGAACGGGAAAAGCCAACTCTCGTGCTTTTCATGCAAGCAACGTAGGTAGTCCAGGCTAACTCCTCCCTCTTCAGCTCTCTTCCGTAGCATCATTCTGTTGTGGCAAGTGTCAGGGCTTGCCCTAAGATAGATGAAACCATCTGGAATAAGCCCAGGCAAAACTGATACAACTGGATCAAACCATGAGTCATAAATGCTAATCTCCATCTCATTCATATATTTTGCTTCATGCACAGCTCGTACGAAGACCTATATTAAGTAAAATTGAGAGAAAATGCATCAGGTGTAACACTTTTATATTGGTGGAAAAGAACAGCCAGTACTCCCAGCGGGTTCCAATCCACTTTTCCTCTCGAACAGGTCAACCGAATGAAAAATGAAAGAACTGTGCAGTTTCAGATTCATCAATTTTGGTCATCGTTGAACTTGAAACATATACACATAATTCCAAGTTTCAATCAGAAGTTCCTTTTTTTCTCATAGAATGTGAAACTTTTATGATGCCATCCAGTTAAAACAAAGAGCAAGAAATACTGATTCCACAACATTAAAATAACAAAATGTTATCATATTTCATCAACCGGAAATGACAAGTTGTAAATTCTTACCATCCTGTCACTGAATACACTCCTCTCCATCAACCTAAGTGGCTTAACTCCAGCAGATGACTCCCTCTCCTGCATAACCCTTGTTACAAAGACATAATTCTGGAAGGTATAGGCATACCTTTCTGGCGCATCATAATAAGCACCCAAAATATTGAAGTGGTCCGGTCCAATATCCTGCCACTTATCGATGGGTTCGGGAACAATCTCAACAAGGTCACGAAGCTCAAGAGTTTCATTTGCTATCCTCTGAAGGAATGTTGTCTTCCCAACACTGATATTTCCCTCCACACATAAAGTTATTCTTTTCTTAGCGGGCTTGAAATCTGAGTTTGAATCCTTTAGCTCCTCATCCACACTCTCTTTGATAAAAATCGTTATACTCTCAGCATGATTTTTGTGAATAATTCCCACAGAGCTCTGTAAATACTCAACCATCTTCTGACTAGCTTTCCAGAACTGAACAAAGTAGCCCCAAAAGTCTTCATCAGCATTCAAACCAAAAAAGCAACGAAACCAACTATATTATAGTGTTTCCAACTTATAATTAAACATAAGTATCTACTTGATTTCTCAAGCCATTAACTTAAGTCCCCGATGTTAACATTTTACCACCCGGATCCCAACAGCCACCAAAATCAACCATAATCATTGTGTCAAAGATTTGGTAATAAATTCTCAAATTTCATCATTCATTTCCATATAGAGACATAAATCAGGAAATGAATATCATAATACACCAATGTCAAAAGTTCAATTCAAACAGATCAAAACACAGAAAATAATTTCAAAATCAAGTTAATTACAAAACAGAAGCTTGGAGGGTACAAAATCAACCTTTTAAATTCAGACGTCTGAAAAGGAAACAGAAATTCGAAACTCAGTTCAAGGCACACAAAACATGCTCACAAATGAATTCAAAACTCAAGCAAGATAGCAACAGCCATCCATCGATTTTTCACGTGATCTTGACACAATTACACAGTTAAAACACAAAACTCTTTCGATTATAGCCTCTGTAACAAACAAATAAATTGGCCAAAAAATTAAACCAAAGCACTAACTGCATCAAAATATATTCCTCAAAACAAAAACAAAAAGACATACACACAGATTTTTACATTATTTTACACGTATTTTCACAATGCAAACTTATAATTTCCAGTTAAATATTATCAGAAAACCAAATAACCAAAAAATTACCTTATCTTTATACAATTGCTTGAGCTCTGCAACACCTCCAATTCCTTTGTCCACCAACTTCCTCAAATTCCTCGGGCCAACACCAGGAATTGCCAACAAATCAGGATTCCCCACCAACCCACCACCGCAGCTCTTTTGCCGTCTATTCAACTTCACCGGTGGCTTCTCTTCAGTACAATCATCACTTTCACCGCCCTGAACTCCCTCCACGGCATTCACCGTGTGGTACCACGCCCTACCCGGAACCTCCTTCTTCATTACCACCCAAGCCCTGGACGCAGACGGCATTTTGGACTCCACGGAGCACCGGAAGTGAATCCGCGACGAAACCATACTGGTTTTCCTGACCAAGGCTGCGGAAAAGGCGGAACCGCCGCCGCCCCCGCATCCCGATAAGAAGGAAGCAACCGTTGGCGGCATGGTGGGCTGTGGGTTGAACTTCACTTTTGTTAAAGAAAGAGAAGGGTTGCTAAAAGCGCAACTGCAGAGGAGTGGGCTGGAAGGGTTGAGGCGCAAAAGCTTCTGCATAGTTAAAAAGCATTTCACTTTGCTGTCAAACAAACAACAAATATAAAGAGAAACCAAAACGAATTGAAGAGAGAGACTCTGAGAGCGAGAGCGAGGGAAATTGGCGGTAAGACGTAAAGACTGATATGGGTTTTAGGTTTTCTCAAAAGGGTTTTTGTTTTTGTTTTAGATATAGTTGTTGTTGATGATTAGGTTTAGCTAGGTTTTTTTTTTTTTTTTTTTAGGGGGTGGGGGGTGGCCGGGTGGGGTTTAAAATGAAGGTTAAATTAGGGTTTTGTGTTTGAGTGTGGTGTGGTCAGCTGGTGGTGGGACTCTTGTCTGTCAAGAATTTAGGAAGAAGAGATTTTTTAGGGTACAGTGAAGACTAGACAAAAAATTTTAAATTGTGAGAGAGAGGGATTGTTCTCGTGTAACTCGTGCTTATCACATTCATATGATGTTATTTATTGTTTCATTGATTTTGAGTTTTTGACCGTCCGATTCTTTTCTATTCCTTCGATTAAAAGTAGGTCCAACCACGTTAAATTCCAATCAAACTGAGGATCTTCCAATCAAATTTTCAAAACAAGGACTTTGTTACTCCATCTAAAGGAGCTGGCTACTATGCAGGGACTAAACTGCATCATGCAAATATATATATATATATATATATATATATATATATATATGCTTTCAATCGTTCCCTATTTTTTACTAAAATAATAAAATATATTTATTATATTAATTTTATTAATAATTAAAATAAAGAAAAATAAGATAAAATAACAATAATAATAAATTATTTAATCTTAAAAAAACAATATAGAAAAATAATGTTTAATTAGAATAAATTAATTTTTTATTCATAGTAACTATTTTTACGGTTTTGGTAACTACATTAACGCTTTCAGTAACCATTTCAATGTTTCTTCAAAACTTTGCTTGTAACTACGTTCATGGCTATGGTAACTACATTTATAGGCTTTAGTAACTACGTTTATGGGTTCGATAACCATTTAATGGTTTCTTAACAAATTTGCTTGTAACTACATTTACGGTTACGGTAACTACATTTACAGCTGAGGCAACTACCTTTACGGCTTCAGTAACCATTTCATGGTTTCTTTGAAATTTTGCTTATAATTACATTTACAGCCACGGTAACTACATTTATGAGTTTGGTAACAACATTTACGGCTTCAGTAACCATTTTATGGTTTTTTTTATATATATATAATTTGCTTGTAACTACATTTACGGCTTTGGTAACTACATTTACAGCCTCGGTAGCCATTTAATGTTTTCTTCAAATTTTTGCTTGTAACAACATTTATGGCTACGGTAACTATGTTTACGGCTCTGGTAACTCCATATACAGCTTCAGTAACCATTTCATGTTTTCTTAAAAATTTTGCTTGTAACCACATATACAACTTTAGTAATTAACTACATTTATGGCTTTGGTAACCATTTCATGTTTTCTTTAAAATTTGGCTGGTAACTACATTTATGGCTACGGTAACTACATTTACGGCTTTGGTAACTATATTTACGGTTTCAGTAACCATTTCATGTTTTCTTCAAAATTTTACTGGTAACTACATTTACGGCTACGATAACTACATTTACGGCTCTGGTAACTCCATTTACGGAACTGGTAACCATTTCAATGTTTCTTCAAAATTTTGCTTGTAACTAAGTTTATGGCTACAGTAACTACATTTACGGGCTTTAGTAACTACGTTTATAGGTTCAGTAACCATTTAATGGTTTCTTAAATTTTTTGCTTGTAACTATATTTACGGCTATGGTAACTACATTTACAACTGAGGTAACTACCTTTACGACTTTGGTCATGGTTTCTTTAAAATTTTGCTTGTAATTACGTTTATAGCTACGGCAACTACATTTATGAGTTTGGTAACAATATTTACGGCTTCAGTAACCATTTTATGATTTTTTTTTTTATTTTATAAAATTTGCTTGTAACTATATTTACAGCTTTGGTAACTACATTTACAGCTTTGATAACCATTTAACATTTTCTTCAAATTTTTGCTTGTAACTACTGAAACAAATATTACATGGTGTGTATAAAACTTTCTATAGGGGGGGTGGGTGTGAATAGATTTTAATCCGGTTATTACCAAATTTTCCCAATTAGTCAGTTTTACGAAAATAACCCTAATCTAGTCAATACAATAAATCAAATATAAAGTGCGGAATTTAAATGACACTTTATTTTTACGTGTAAACCTTCAACAAGGAAAAACCACATGTTGTTATGTGCACCACACACGATCCTCGAAATCACTATTTGTAAAGGTGTCCACAACCTAGGTTGACCACGTCAAACCCTACACGGACACTAACCCACCTCTATTACCCGCAGGCCTTTAATAGCAACCCTAGATTAATTTGTTTATGGCCTAAGCAACCTTAGCCTCAAGAGTTACTTCTCAATAAAGAGATTAAACAACCTATGTGAATATGCAAAGATATCCAAATATGCAATTAATGCTAGGTTAGTGAATGCTTATCTAGGATTATAAGATGACAACTAAATCAATCCTAGATATTAATTGCTATATGTCATGGCATAAAGCATAACTATATAAAATAAGCAATTCTAGGTTATAGCTATCACAATACAACACTCAAACATTCAACCCAATAATCTCAATCTTGTAAAATAGAATATGATATAAGAACATACAAGTAATTAAAGAGATTTCTTGTTAAGTAAAACATTAAGATTAGATGAAATCAATGAAAATCTTACCAAGCTATGTGTGTTAAAGAAGACCCATGTAAAAATGCATCCTAGATGATCCTATATGATGCTAGAGAATGATTGATGCACATGGAAATGATTTGAGTGATCAAAGATGATCAAAGATAAGTTCTCGAATGAATTTCTCTCTTTGAAAATACTCTCAATTAAAAATATCAATTTTTGAGTCATTGGGACGACTTAAAGACAAAACAATCAATATATATATATATATAGGAGCCCAAATTGAAGCAACGCCGTTTTGACAAAAACAGGGGAAACCACTACAGGTACCGCTGCCAAAGCCAGAGCGGTGGATAAAAATGTAATCAGGTGTCAAAAACGCTGTTATGACCGCTGTGGCTTTAACAGCGATATGCTCTGTTCGTAGAACCGCTGTGCTACCGTTGCTGAAACCCATAGCGGTCAAGAGGGCGGTCGAGACAAAAATCTCACCGATGTGGCTACTACTGCGGATTCCGGTAGCGGTTGACAGGGCCATGCAATGCTTAAGTGAAAAATCATGCATTCTTAAGCTACTAAAGGCATGGCAATGTACAAATGCATGAAGAGTTAAAAACATGAATGCACATACAAGAAACACACAACATACAAGAGGTATAGATATGCATGAGTTGTGTGTGTGTGCTACTAAAATCTCTTCAAGCAAGTAAGCACAAGAGTTTTACCTTTGGAGTGCTTAACACCTTGAGGTATTGAGAGGGCCTTTATTGTGCTTGATCACTAACAATTAAAAGCCTAAGCTACCCTTATATCATAAACCCCAATTGTGGTTTGTCACCGAAATAAGACAATCAAACTTGTGGAACTTACATCTCCCCCTTTGGCTATTTTGTGACAAAACCACCACTCACATTGATCCTCACAACAAAATTGAAACTAAAGGTCAACAATGATTTTCTACATTACAAAGAGATATTTAAAAGCTAAAACTTGAAGTCTTCAATATCTTGTAGAACAATCAATCCTTCAAAACAAAAAGATTACACTTTCCAAAGCAAATGTATGTGAGGTGATCAAGTGAAATCAAATCAAGCATTTGCATTTTAAAGAAATTAAGTAACATCATGCAATGAATGTGCAATGCAATGCTCCCCCTCAATGGGTTGCTCCCCCTCAATGGGTTACTCTCCCTCAATTCATAATCTCCACAATATGAAAATTTGCTACTCTCATTTAGCAATCTCCCTTACCACATACTACTCCCCCTTTTTGTCATGAGATAGGGAAAGAAGTTTCCCTAACCGGATCACTTGTAATAAAGAGAGATAGTAGCATACAAGACATTTGTATAGTTATATACAAGCACATTATGCAAGTCAATTAATTAGAGAGAAACAAGGAATTTTATTTTATGAAAAATGTGTGAATAAGATGCTTTGCATGCAAGACATGTTGCATTCAAGTCCAAAAATCAATGGTATTTGGCAAAGCAAATGACAAATGTTTCCTAAACAATTCAAACCAATTTCACCATTTGTCATGAGTAAAGCAAGGATATAGAGTTAACAATCATTCAATTTAATGAGCAACTATATCCAACTTTATAAGCAAAACATGGTATGAGCGACTTTTTGCACCCTATTTGATTTTTCCGGGTATGAAACCCGTATGATGGTAGCCATGTTTGACAAATAAAGAAAGAGAGACATTGGATTTTATAATCCTTAGAACGGATACAAGATCATTTATTCATTTGAGTCTCATAATTTTCTTTTCACACATAATTTTGCATTTTGAAATTTGCAATCAACAATCATGCTTGTCATTTTTAGGCATGTCATTCGAAATCATGCTTTTCAATTTAAGCATGTCATTTAAGAATCATCATGTTATGGAGATAATTATAGGTCATTCAAAGAGTACTTCTTAAGTGTATCTCCTAGTCCAAAAATGCATTTTTGAACATAAATATGACATGAATTGCAATCAAAGCAATGGTTCACACTTATTGAATAGAAAAACATATAAACATATGTGCAACCAAGATACTCAAGCAATTAATAAAGAAGCATAATGTATATCGAATTTTTTGCATGTGACAAGTATGCATGAATGCTCTCTTTGCTTGAGTTCCCCATATGGGACCAATCACCACACCGTATTAATGAAGGGTATGAGGTCCTATAGACCTACCAAGTCCATTGGACCTAGTTGAACCTATGGGAGACATGTTAGCACAGTAGCAGGTGGGTTCATCTTTTCTTATCTACTTAGGTGACACATTTTCAATCCTAGTGGTCAGTGGTTCATGAGCTCTAGATGTCCTAGGATCATGTAAGTGGGTTATATCTTTCATAGGAACATGCCTTTTTCTTTTCAATCATGCTTTCAACTCTACGCATTTTGATATAATGAAAGCAATTTGGTCTAATGTGACCATCAATACCACAAAAATGACAAGTGAGAGTAAAGTGAGGAATCATACCATGTCCTCGTGTATGCATTGGTGTTTTCTCTTGTCGTAGTGGTTGTCTTGGTTGTTGGATTAGATCTCTCCATCTTTGTTATTAACCAAGACAAGGTTGCTTACTCGATTGAGCTTGCAAGATCGGTCTCTTCCCTTATTTTAGGTTGAGGGAAGTTAGCATGAGGAGCCCTTTTTGGTTGAGCTATAGCTTGACCTTTTAGTGCCACCTTTATTTGGGCACTTCTTGAACATTCTCTTAGCTCAATCTTTTTCCTAGGGTGTTGAGGAGGAGGAGACTTCTTGAAGTCCATGCTCTTGACAAATGTTATCTTGCTTGAGGAGGAAGCTTCCTTATCATCAATGTAGCCAAGACCTCTCTTGTCATTTGGCCTTTTTCCAACTCCCAACATGTGGTCAAGCTTCTCGGTGCTTGAAGTCACCTTAGCCATTGAAGCTTTAGCTTCTTCAAGCTCTCTTTTCAACCCTTCTTCATTCCTCTTAGATAAAGCTAACTCATATTTTAGCTTATCTTCATCCTTCATGGATCTCACCGCTTCTCCACTTAAATGGTCAACTTGGATTGAAAGCTCTAGATTTTCCTCCTTCAATCTTCTAATTTCTTTCTTGTTCTTCATCCTTGAGCTTTCAAACTTGACTATGTAATCATGAAGATCCATACTCTCCACATTTCCATTTGTGGAGTGAGATGACGAATTCTCATCACTAGAGTCATCTCTTATACTTTCCATCTCACTAATGGAGTCATTTTTCTCATCAAGACCTTTACTTTGGTCACTTGATGTTATATGAGCCATATCCCAATGAGTAGCTACACCAACTTCCTCTTTAGCTATTTCTTCATCTATTCCTTCTTTGGAATCACTAGTCAAGGCATCCTTGCCATTTACTTCAACTTCTACACGAGTGGCTCTAAATGATGTGTAGTTAATGGCAAGCTCTTCATCATTTGAAGGATTTTCTTCACTCTCATTCTCACTCCATGAGGCGGCCATCGCCTTTCCTCTTCTCTTATCCTATAAGTTTCCACACTCCGAAGAGATATGCTCGAATCCTCCACATTCGTAGCATTGAATCCCTTCTCTTGAGGACTTCTCTTGGATTGGCATAAACTCCTTAAAGGGAGCCTTTTTCTTTAAGTCTTGGATTTTGGATCCAAAGCCTTTCTTCTTTTCATTATGATCCTATTCAATGCACCTAGTGCACTATATTCTTTTACTCAAAGACACTTTGATGATTCTATACTCATCATAACACATTTGATCCCACTCAAATGCTAGCAAAAGAATCTACAACTTTAATAAGATAAATGTGCCCAACCTTTACCTTAAGTTGTGAACATTATTCAAGACTAACTGAAGAATTGTGTCCACCTCAAACATATCCAGATGTACGAACAATTCTTCTTTTCTCATAGTTTTTTAACCTTATGATTATTTACTTTTGACAATTACAATAATTAAACTGTAAATGCAATAAGACTTGATAAACTAGAAATCACTTTATTAATATGAAAACATTGTCAAAAACAATATTGCACTCTTGCTATTAAGCATAATCCTAACACTCCTGGTCTTGAGGATGCAGTAGGCAGCTAGGGCCACGAAGCCGGATCTTTAGTCTGGTAGGCGACTACGCCACTTAGGCATTTATGTACTAGATCCTTCCTGGAAAAGGGTATACCTCGACCAAGGCAGCAGAAGTACCATATGGCTTTTCCTGGTCTTGAGGTGATCAGTAATGGCGAAATTTGCAAGGCGAACTTAGGAGAATCATGTAAGAGAACAAAACTAACTTTTATTGAATTTCTCAAAAATCAATACAAAGCAAATTCGGGGTACACATTTAGAAATATACCAACCGAGATAAATCTTTCTTCAAACTCTAAGGGTAGAACCTTTTGAGGTGATCAGCATTCCAGGTGTGGTCTACTAGGTAACCATCCATATCTTCCAGCTTATAGGCCCCTATTCGAACCACCATCTTTATCAGGTAGAGACCTTCCCAGTTAGGAGCTAGTACCCCATCAGACCTATTCCGGGTATTTTGGGTTAGAATATTCAGGAGGAGTGTTATTACAATCAAGAGGGCATCGATTCCTATCAACTAGATGAAGGATCACTTGAAGGATTGATAGGAGAGTTCATGCAGTCAAACCATCAGGATACACAAGATATCCAAGTTTTGCAACAAGCAAACACAGAAAACTTGGAAACATACATGAGGGAAAATGACAAACAATCAAACGAGATTGAGGCCTTCATTCATAAGATCGAGTCCCAAATCGGGCTGTTGGCAGAATTGTTACAAGAAAGAGAGAGTGGGAGATTCCCGAGCCAACCAGAGTAAGTTAGAGAAATGGAAGTCCTTCAAAATGGAAAGGTTTTGGGAGATAGCAACAAGGAAGCTATAAGGATTCCCATATCTTGATTGGCTTATTTTGTGAATAAACCACATGATGGGGTTGATTGTGTAAGGATAGTTTAGGTGATTGATCTTCAAGCTCGAAGGCTCTTCCAAGACCTCAAGGGACAAGCACATCAAAGGTATAATTTCTAGTGCTTGGTTTTCTTCGAAGAGATTTAGTTAGCACACACACACTTAGCATACTTGTTCTTGTGTGCATACTCTTCACATGTCACTTTACACACTAGCACTTTGATTGATATCTTGTTGTGTGTATATGTGCTTAGTAATTCGTTTCCTGATATAATTCGGAAATGTCCGCGCTTGCACTAATGAGTGCTTGGTTTCACGTGAAGACCGCCTACGGAGAATGCCCTTGGCTTCTCCTTGGTTTTCACCTCTGTTGGTGATCGGCGGTTATGATTGGCGGCCTGGCCGCCGAACAAAACCGCCGTTTTGACTTGATTGATTTTTCTCTCGGGTTTGATTCAGCGGTTGGATCGTCGATCACGAAACCGCCAAATGAAACCGCCATTGTTCCCCTGGTCTTCTTGGGTTCAATTCGACGGTTAAGAACAGCGGCCTGGCCGCCGTTTGAAACCGTCGATCGGTGCGTTTCAAGGGCAAACTTGTCTTTTCACATGCCCAATTCTTGATGTCTATAAATATCTTACTTTCTCATTATCTGAATAAGTTCTTTGACTCCTTAGAACCCTAAACTTAAAAGAGAGATTTTTGAGAAAAAATCAAATCAAGAACTCACCTTTAACCACTCAAATCAAATCCTTTTTGCATCAAATTTCATATTGCATCTTCTATGACTATATAGAATGCATCCATGATTGGGTTTGCATCATCACAACTTGCTTGGTAGATTTTGATTAAGTTCATCTTATTTTAGTATTTTTACTATCAAGCTATTCTCTTTTAATTTACTTGTATGTTTTTGATCATATGATAAATACAATAATAGAGAATTAATTGTGATGAATTGATTGAGTGTTTTGTGATAACTAACTAGGTTTTTGATTAATCTTGATTAGCTAAGCTATTTGACATGTCATTTAGCAATTGATATCTAGGGTTGATTTAATTGATTATATCATCATCCTAGATAAGCATCTAAGGTTCCCTAGCCTTGTTTGTTATTTGAATATTCATACATATTCACATAGGTTGCATAATCTCTTCATAGAGAATTAAGTCTTAAGGCTAAGATTGCTTAGGCCTCAAGCAATTGAACTAGAGCCACTTTTAAAGGTCCGCGTGGCAGAAGTGGGGGGTTATTGACCGGAGTGTTAGACGAGGTCTACATAGGTTGTAAACTCCATTTCAATTAGTGGATTTCGAGGTTCGAGTGTGGCGCACTAAACAGCTCGTGGTTTTTCCCAGTGGTTGGGTTTCCACGTATACATCAAGTGTTATTTAAATTCCGCACTATATTACACTTGCTTGTATTTTTGACTAGTAGGGGCATTTTCGTAAAATTGACTTGCATGCGAAAATTGGGTAATAATAGCTAAAATCTATTTACCCACCCCCCCCACCCCCCCCCCCCCCTCTAGATTTATATTAGTACACACCTAGTATTTCTTTTCAATTGGTATCAGAGTGGGTTCCTAGATATACTTAGGAGATCCAAGCTCATTTTTGGTGTGTTTTGCATTTGTGTGATTTTTGCTCATTCATACATTTTGCATTCATTTGAATTCATTCATTCATTATACACAATGAGTGGATACGGTGGCAACCATGAGGGTGCGTCAATTACATGACCTCCTCTCCTCACTGGTGTGAATTATGCCTCATGGAAAGGCAAGATATAAGCGTACGTGTGCCAAATCCATGATAGGGCATGGATGGCTATTGAAGATTGGTATGCACCTCCTATGATGACTCCCACTGGTGGTGGAGAAGAAGTACTCAAGCCTAAGGCTCAGTGGTCACCTGAAGAGTTTGAGACTTCAAAATGGAATAGGAAGGCATGGCATACTCTTCTATGTACAGTGGATGAAAATCAGTACAAACTGATTCAGAACACTAGGATAGCCAAGGAGGCATGGGATATCCTAGAGGTTACACACGAAGGAACCGATGTTGTTAAGGATTCCAAGCTACAAGTCCTTCAAACGCAATTTGAGTTGCTTAAGATGGAGGAGGACGAGTGCTTCAATGACTTTGAAGTCAAGTTGATGGATATTGTGAACCAAAGCCATCAACTCGATGATCCTTATTCGGATAGGAGAGTTAAGCAGAAAATTATGAGGTCTCTCCCCACTAGGTTCGAATCAAAAGTGACGGCTTTAAAGGAGAATAGCACTTATAAGGACATGAAGCCGAGCGAGGTAATTAGAAGACTCCTCGCCTATGAATCTAGGAAGGCTCCTAGTATTTCACCTCCTAAAAAGCAAAAAGGGATTGCTTTGAAAGCTTCCGAGGTTGAGAAGGAGGAAAAAGGTTACTCGAAAGAAGACACGGCATTGTTGCTTAGAAGATTCAAGAAATTCGTCAAGTTCAAGAAGAAAGGCTTTGGATCCAAAGGCCAAGACTTGAAGAAAAAAACTCCCTTCAAGAGTTTTGAGCCTAGGCAAGAGCATAGTGAGAAGAAAGGGGTCCAATGCTATGAGTGTGGTGGTATAGGTCATATCTCACCCGATTGTGGGAACTTGAAGAACAAGATGGCAAAAGTGATGACCGCCACGTGGAGTGAAAGTGATGACTCCGGAAAGGGAGACAAGTCATCAAGTGATGATGAGCTTACCATCGACTACATGGCATTTGGGGCCACTTGTGTAGAAGATAAAGTTGTTAGTAAGAATGACTTGACTAATGATCCCATAGAAGAAAAAGATGAAGAAGTAACTCTAGAGGTGATAGGTGTAGCTACTCATTGGGACATGGCTCTCATTAACTCAAGAGACCAAGGTGAAGGTCTTAATGAGGGAAATGACTCCATAAGTGAGAAGGAGAGTGGAGGAGATAACTCAAGTGAAGATGACTCCTCATCTAACTCTACAAATGGAAGTGTAGAGAAAATGGATGTTAATGACTTTATAGTCAAGTGTGAAAATTCATTGAAGAAGAACAATAGAAAGTTGAAGATTTTAGAGGATGAAAATCTAGAACTTTCAACACACAATGACCACTTAAGTAAACAAGTGGAGGCATCCAAGAAGATTGAAGACAAGCTAAGGGATGAGCTAGCTATGTCTAAAAGGAATGAATAAGGGTTGAAGAGAGAGCTTGATGAAGCTATAGAGTCATTGACTAGGATGACTACTAGCACCAAGAAACTTGACCACATTCTTGGTAGTGGAAAGAACCCTTGTGACAAGAGAGGTATTGGGTATGAAGAAAGCAACGAGATCACTACTCCAACCAAGACCATCTTTGTCAAGAGTTTGGGCAAGATAGAAGCATCGCCGGTGCACACTCCTAGGAAGAAAATTGATCTAGGACAATGTTCAAGAAGTGCACAAGTAAAGGAAGCTCTAAGGAGACAACCTCAAGCTCAAAAAGTTCCTCAACCTAACTTCCCTCAAGCTCAAATTCATCAAGGGAAGAGGCCAATCATGCAAAATGGATCAAGGAAGCAAGCTAGACCGGTTCAACAACAAAGAAGGTTTGAACCCGCTCAACCACAAAGTCATAGGAAGGCTCATATGCATGCATAAGGACATGGTATGAATTCTAAATTTATCCCTACATGTCACTTTTGTGGTATTTATGGTCACATTAGACCAAATTGCTTTCATTTCATTAAATTATGTAGAATCAAAAGCATGATTGAAAAGAGAATGACAAGAGCTAGAATGCATGCTAATAGGAAGGAAAATATTCATATTCATGATCCTAGTATTTCTAGAACTCTTGAACTATTATCCACTAGGAAGAAAAATGTCATATCTATGTGGATAAGGAAAGATGAACCCACTTGCTACGAGACTAACAAGTCTCAAATAGGTTCAACTAAGTCCAATGGACTTGGTAGGTCCATAGGACCTCATGACCTTCATTGATGAAGGATGATGATGACCCCATATGGGGAACTCAAGCAAAGAGAGCTAATTGCATACTTGTTGCATGCAAATATTTGAAAAATCTAATGCTTCTTTGTTGATTGCTTGAGTAAGTTTGGTTGCACATATGTATATATGTTTTCAATTCAATAAGTGTGAACCTTGCTTATTTACAATCCATGTCATATTTATGTTCAAACATGCATTTTTGGACTAGGAGATTTACTTAGGAAGTATGATTTGAATGACCTATAGTTATCTCCATGACATGATGATTCTTAATGACATGCTAATGAATATTGAAAAGCATGAAATTCAAATGACATGCTCAAATGAAAAAGCATGAATTGATGATTGCAATTTTTAAATGCAAAACTTGTGTGAAAAAGCTTATGAGACTCAAAATGAATAAAGGATCTTGTATCCGTTCAAAGGATTTTAAAATCCAAATGTCTCTCTTTCTTTATTGGTTGAACATGGCTACTATCATATGGATACCATCCGGAAAAATCGAATAGGATGCAAAGTCGCTCATGCCATGTTTCGCTTATAAAGTTGGATATAGTTGCTCATAAATTAAAATCAATGAAAACTCTGTATCCTTGCTTCTCTTATGACATTGGTGAAATTGGTTTGAATTCCTATTAGAAACCTTTGTCATTTGCTTTGCCAAATACCATTGTATTTTGGACTTGAATGCTGCATGTCTTGTATGCAAAGCATTTTTGATTCACACATTTTATCAAAATAAATCTCCTTGTTTCTTTCCTGTTGATAGAGTTGCATAAAGTGCATTTTATGATTATGCAAATGACTTGAATGCTATCATCTCTCTTTGCTAAGTGACCCAGTTGGGGACTACTCCTTTGCCTATATCAAGACAAAAAGGGGGAGTAGAATGGTGGTGAGGAGAGTTGCAAATTGTGGTAGCAATTATGCATGTTGGGGAGACAATATATTGAGTGGGAGTAACCCATTGAGGGGGAGCATTGCATTCACAATTATTGCATGATGTTGTAGTTGTACTTAAATTCTTAGAATGCAAATGCTTGTTTATGCTCTCACTTGATTCATCTCACTTTTTACTTGTATTGGAAAGTATAGAAACTTTGCTTTCAAGGATTGATTGTTCTACTTGAGATTGAAGACTTCAAGATTATTTTTATATATCTCTTTGTAAAGTAGAAAATCATAGTAGACCCGTAGTTTCTATTATGTTGTGAGGAATCAATGTGAGTGGTGGTTTTGTCATGAAATAGCCAAAGGGGGAGATTGTAAGGATTCCCATATCTTGATTGGCTTATTTCGTGGACAAACCACATGATGGGGTTGATTGTGTAAGGGTAGTTTAGGTGATTGATCTTCAAGCTCGAAGGCCCTTCCAAGACCTCAAGGGACAAGCACGCCAAAGGTATAATTTCTAGTGCTTGGTTTTCTTTGAAGAGATTTAGTTAGCACACACACACTTAGCATACTTGTTCTTGTGTGCATACTCTTCACATGTCACTTTACACACTAGCACTTTGATTGATATCTTGTTGTGTGTTTATGTGCTTAGTAATTCGTTTCCCGATATAATTCGGAAACGTCCGCGCTTGCACTAATGAGTGCTTGGTTTCACGCGAAGACCGCCTACGGAGAATGCCCTTGGCTTCTCCTTGGTTTTCACCTCTGTTGGTGATCGACGGTTATGATCGGCGGCTTGGCCGCCAAACGAAACCGCCGTTTTGACTTGATTGATTTTTCTCTCGGGTTTGATTCGGCGGTTGGATCGGCGATCACGAAACCGCCATTGTTCCACTGGTCTTCTCGGGTTCAATTCGACGGTTAAGAACGATAGCCTGGCCGCCGTTTGAAACTGCCGATCGGTGCGTTTCAGGGGCAAACTTGTCTTTTCACATGCCCAATTCTTGATGTCTATAAATATCTTACTTTCTTATTATCTGAATAAGTTCTTTGACTCCTTAGAACCCTAAACTTAAAAGAGAGATTTTTGAGAAAAAATCAAATCAAGAACTCACCTTTAACCACTCAAATCAAATCCTTTTTGCATCAAATTTCATATTGCATCTTCTATGACTATATAGAATGCATCCATGATTGGGTTTGCATCATCACAACTTACTTGGTAAGATTTTGATTAAGTTCATCTTATTTTAGTATTTTTACTATCAAGCTATTCTCTTTTAATTTACTTGTATGTTTTTGATTATATGATAAATACAAGAATAGAGAATTAATTGTGATGAATTGATTGAGTGTTGTTTTGTGATAGCTAATTAGGTTTTTGATTAATCTTGATTAGCTAAGCTATTTGACATGTCATTTAGCAATTGATATCTAGGGTTGATTTAATTGATTATATCATCATCCTGGATAAGCATCTAAGGTTACCTAGCCTTGTTTGTTATTTGAATATTCATATATATTCACATAGGTTGTATAATCTCTTCATTGAGAATTAAGTCTTGAGGCTAAGATTGCTTAGGCCTCAAGCAATTGGACTAGAGCCACTTTTAAAGGCCCGCGTGGTAGAAGTGGGGGGTTATTGACCGAAGTGTTAGACGAGGTCTACATAGGTTGTAAACTCCATTTCAATTAGTGGATTTCGAGGTTCGAGTGTGGCGCACTAAACAGCCCGTGGTTTTTCCCAGTGATTGGGTTTCCACGTATACATCAAGTGTTATTTAAATTCCGCACTATATTACACTTGCTTGTATTTTTGACTAGTAGGGGCATTTTCGTAAAATTGACTTACATGCGAAAATTGGGTAATAATAGCTAAAATCTATTCACCCCCCCCCCCCCCCCCCCCCCCCCCTCCCCCCCCCCCCCCCCCCTCCTAGATTTATATTAGTACACACCTAGTATTTCTTTTCAGAAGCTACCGTCGAAAAAGAAGAGGTTGTACAAATGGAAGGAATGAGGGAAAAGGAGTTAGAAAAGGAAGACGAGGTTAAGGTGAAAAATCCGGAACCAAGGTCACAACTTCACAAGTCACCAAATGCCTATGTGCCGCCCATTCCCTTTCCCAAAATTTTAAAGAACTCCAAGTTGGAGAAATCTCACCAAAACATCTATGACTCACTCTTTTGTCCAATTGGTTCTCACGACTGTAACACTGTGGATATAGCTTTTAATCGTGGAGGCAAGAGTGTAAAGTTCAATGGTAACCGACCCAAGGATAGACGAGAAGATGGCTGCCTAGTGTTAAAGGTTCCTAAGTTGAGAAAGAAGAAAAGTCGAGTAGTTGATCTCGTGCAAGCTTTGGAGATGGTAACTGAAATGGAAGAAGGCAACCATGATTGCTTGTTAGAACAAGAGGCAATTAAGCTTGAAGACGAAAGGTTGGCAAAAAGAACTCTTGTGGAGAGAGGACAGCTAGAAAGAGATAATGAAAAACTTATGCTAAAAGTGAGGATGCTAAAGGTCGAGAATGGGCTTTTAAGAAATAAGGTACAAGAATTCTCAACTTCAAATGAAGAACTAGGTGAACAAGTAGTCATGCTTGAAGAAAAGGAGAAGGTAACTTCAAAGAACCTAGAGGATTTAGCCAACTTCTCTGAAGAGTTTGAGAAGGAAAATTCAAGAAGGTTCAGGAAGATGCTCATTGGGGTTGAGAAATCAACTAATACCGTGATGGAGTTTCAAGAACGGTTAAACAAGAAAAAGGAGGAATTGAAGTGTGCCAAGGTCAAAGAGTGTGATTTTCTAGTCCAACTTGACATGGTGGAGCAAGAGATGAAGTCCCTCCAAGTTAAGCATCACCAAGGGCCCCGCATCCATGACCAAACAGGGAGTTTTTCTTACCGTCCTTTGACCTGTTACTTTTGTGCCAGAAGAGGGCACACTAAGTCCCAGTGTTTTAGTTTCCAAAGTTTAAGAATAAGTCAAAGAAGGTTTAAAATGTACCAACCAAAAGTCAAGCAAATTTGGGTTAGGAAGGACTTAGTAAGTCAAGTGAGGACAAAGGGAGCGAAAAAATTTAATAAACCATTGACACCCATTTGGGTAGTCAAAAGGAGTGGATTCCCAAATCCGGTCAAACTAATACCAGAAGGATATGTTAGCTTCTATGCTTCCTTGGAATATTGTGCACAAAGTGGTGAGTATCCATGTTGGAAGAGCCCACAGTGGGCATGATAAATCTATCTAGGGATGGAGTAAATGTGGTAATTTCTCTGTGAAATCAGTTTACTTAGGCCAAACTGAAGCTATCACTTCTCCTCTTTAGAAGTGGAAGTTTATATGGAGCCTCAAAATCCCTCATAAGATCAAGCATTTCCTTTGGACTCTTTTATAGGGGAAAATTCTTACCAATCACCAGAGAGTGGCTAGAGGTTTGGATGGTGGTCCTTCTTGTCTTAGGTGCGGTTCAAGTATTGAAAATTTGGGCCATTTGATGCGTGATTGCAACCATTCTAAAGAGATTTGGAGGAAGACTTTGAATAATTCCATTTTGATTGCCTCTAATCAAGGTGATTTTGATGAATGGATGAATGATAATCTGAGGGATAGTCATCGGGTTTTGGGTAAGATACCTCATTATTTCCCCTTCTCTTGTGTCCTATGGTTTGTGTGGAAATGGAGGTGCAAGGCTGTCTTTGACAGTAACTTCTGTACTCCCCATATTCCTTAGTTGGTCATCACGTGTTTTACTAAAGATTGGCTGAGTGCTAATTTTGATGATGTGAATAGAGATAGCCTTACCATTTCGGTCGCTTGGATGCCTCCTATAAAGCTTAACATTAATGGTAGCTGGGATTGTGGGTCTGGTTCTATTACAGTTGGAGGGGTTCTACGCAACCATATGAAGAATTGGGTGAAAGGTTTTGTGATGAAGAAGGGTGTGGGCAATGTGCTTGAAGCTGAACTTTTGGCCATGTTTGAAGTCCTCAATATGGCTTGGAGTTATGGCATCAAGAAGATTATTGTGGAATATGACTCTCTTGATTGTGTTCATCTTCTCTCCTGCCAATCACCCTTTGTTCAGTCTAATTCAAAGCTACAAACATTTGTTGAATTCAGACTGGTTTTGTACGCTAAAGCATGTCTATAGGGAAGGTAACAAGCTTGTTGATAGTCTCGTGCGTATGGGTCATAGTATACAGACAGATGTGCTATTCTTGGATGCTCCTCCTCCTAAGCTTGCTAGTATCCTTGATGATGACTGTAAAGGCTTAGGCCTCGTTAGGCAGAGCACTACCATCTCTTCTTCCTCTCTTTATTAGTTTTTTTTTTCTTTTTTGGGTGCTGCCCTCTTCTGTACCAAAAATAATAATAATAAAAAAATTTTAAAAAAAAAAACTCAAAAAGATCTACTTGGAAAAGCCTAAAATTTGAGCTTCTTCAAATAGACGTAAAACAGCTTTTTTAATCATCCAAAAGCTTTACCGAGTGACAACCAAATGGCACAAATTTTTTTGAAAAAAACTTTTTAATTAAAAAAGCTATTTTAGCTAGTAGAGAAGCTCTTCAAAACGGGCATTAATTCTAAGTCTTTAAAAGTCATTTGAAATCCAAATCCAATACACCCCCTTAGACCATCTCCAATGCAAATGGCAATGCCAATGCGAAAGCCAAATTTGGTATAAAAAATAGTGAAATGTTATATTTGACATATCATTTTAGCATTATACTCCAATGCAAAATTCTATTTGATATGCAATTTTTTTATTATTATTATTTAAAATTATAAAAGTTAACAAATACAACCAATGCATTGATTTTTTTTTTTTTTTTGAATTATTTCAATCCCAATTTTCCCTACAAAATTTGTTAAATTTTTATTATTTAAAATTTAGAAAGTCAAAAAATACGATTGCATTTATTACTATACCAAATTTGATATATGCTATACGACTGCATTTATTACTCTTAAAACCTCACCTTATGAGATTTTTTACTTGATTAAATTATTGTAATTTTTTTTTAAAAATTTGCTAAAGATCTTTAAATAGAGACTTTTGGGTTTTGAATCCTATTTTCATAAAGAAAAAGGAAAAAAGAAACGGGCCTTTAGGTTGTTAATTTCAGTTTTTTCAAGACTACCGTGATTAAAAATTAAAATTAAAATAATTCTCGCAAATTTACATATTCATTGTCATGTTTTTGGACAGAAATAGCCTGTGTTTGACCGCTTATAAAAAATAAAAACCGCAATTAGATATTAAAGGGTAAAGAAACAAATTAAACGACTTTCTAGAGGGTAACAATGTAATGTATTTTTCTCGATGAATCATGACACAAGTCAACACATTGTAATTACCAGGATCTGACTAGATTGTCTAGATTGTAATTTAAAATATGATCTATGAATCTAGAGGCGTGCAATGTCTTGTGTATTTTTGAGCGGTACAATTTCTACACAATTCGCTCCCCTGATACCCCAGTTGCCAGCACAGACACACCACAAATATCTGCTGCTGTGGTCTCGACTCGGCCGAGTTCGGCCGGGTCAACTCGGACTGGGTCGGACCGATTGACAGCTCCAAATTCAGATCTTGTACATGTTGTTGTTGTTGTTGTTGTTGTTCGTCGGTGGTGCCACTGCTGGTACAATTGTTTTCGGGGCGGTGAGTTTGGGGGTCTAGGCCGCGGCTGATTAGTTTTCGTTTGATGTGAGTGTTCCAGTAGTTTTTTATTTCGTTATCTGTTCTTCCCGGTAATCTTCCGGCGATCGAAGACCATCTGCAATCAAAGGTGTTCGATAAAAGTACCCAAAGAAGGAAAAGTCGTAAAGTCCCCAAAGAAGAAAAGACTTACTTGTTTCCAAGCAAAGCATGAAGCTTGATGATGAGTTCATCTTCTTCTTCAGTGAAGTTTCCTCTCTTGAGATCGGGGCGTAGGTAGTTTATCCATCTCAATCTGCAACTCTTGCCACACCGAAGCAATCCTATATATACATACAAGCATAAACATGAATCCAGTAGAGGAGTTGTTGTATATATAATATATTACCAGCAGCTTTAGGGAGAGAACGCCAGCATCCTTCGCCGTGAGCGCGTATATAGTCGATGAGACGCTGGTCTTCTTCTTTCGTCCAAGCGCCTTTGTTGGTGTGAGACTTTTCACAGCAAGGTGATCGTCCCATGCTTTTTAACCGATCGACAAAGATAGTTAGGTGGATTATAAATAGAACAGAAAGGAGAGTTTTGGTTGAAAAGAGTGGGAAGAGAGAAAGGAGGAGCCAATAGACTCGATCCTTTTTAGAGGATTTTGACCAAGTTGGTGAGAATTTGAAGAAACATGATGATGATGATGAGATTACAACACAACAAGACAAGGTGGTTTCAAGAGAAATAGATGGGCCTCGATTTGGTACGTAGCTCTACTTTTTTTTTTTTTCCTCAGATTTGGTCTCTTTCTGTCTTTTCTTCATCTTTAAATTTTAAATCAATTTCCTCCTATTAATTGCTTGTATTCTAAAAACACTCTATTTAAAAATAAAAATAAAAATAAAAATTATTAAAGACACACCATTTTATTTTAATATTTTAGCTATTATTATTTTTTAATTTTAATTTTTAATTTTAATATATAGCAAAAAAAAAAAAAAAAAAAACTAGTAATTTGAATTTGATCTCTTTAGTCTATAGACGCAACAGTAGCACAACTCATATGATGGACTCCTTTTTTATTTTGTATATTTGTTGAATGAAAATTAAACTGTTGTTTAATTCTTCAAGCAAAACTTGATAAGAAAAAAAAAAAATGATATTTCTTGTCGAGAAACAACAATTCAATCGAAAGACACTAAAGCAAACAAAAATATAGTACAATATCTCCTAATTAATAAACCAATATACTAAAACTAAACTCTGACAATTGATTAAACTTTGTAACAGAATGAGAATTTAAATTAAAGATACACGAACATATGTTCCAATTGACAAAAACAAAAAGTGTTTTTAACTCAAATTAAATATACCCCACACATTTGATTTGTCATGGAGTATTCAAATCAATTGTATCTTGTGAAGCAACATTAGAAAATAATTCTTTGAAAGCAACAAGATTTGTAGTATATGAAGTTGCCCATCCTTCTACACATGGATGCCGATATTTCAACCAACCGTAAACTATATGAGGCAAAGGCAAATTCGGGCGTATGAATACCTGCAAAAATAAAAACCTTAATATATATGTACACTTATTTGACAATAACTGATTATATAAATATATCTTAAATGCATTATATATATACCTCCACAAAATGACATCCATCAACAAATCCAATCGTTATTATTTTATGAGAGAGGTGAGGCAATGGTACTGATCTGAGTGGGAGGAACGTAAGATATTGCTGCTGAGATAGGAGTACTAGCACAACATTATATTTGGAGGCAACAAGATAGCCGACCTCAGGCATAGTCTTCCAATATTCACTAGTCGACTTTGCATTAAAATAAGAGAGTGAAAATAAAACTTTATGTGCTATATTAACATATCCAAATAGTTGGTTATATGCATCAAAATGACTCTACAACTCATCAACTAAGTCTCTTCAAACTTGAATCCAATTATCTTGACCCATAACCATTAAAAATCAGCCACAGCTCAAAAACCACAATTTCCATCTGATAAGTAACAACAAACCCAGTAAGTCACATACCATTTTAGTAGTACAAGCCTTGGTGCAGTCGGCAATGTGCAATTCATTTTCAACAATATGCTCACGTGTCATATTTTCATCATTCACAATTGCAATAGAAGCAAAATGTTAGTCAAGCAAAATTAAAGTAAGAAATTATTCCAATGAATTTTTTAAGGCAAACAGTTAAATAGCCATTGTACTTTAACTAAACAGTACCAAGAAAAGATTAGAGAAATAACATTCTTTCTTTAGATTGATTGCCCCATTTTAGTGTTCATTATTTTTTATATTGGATCAGTATATCATAGTTGGCATTCATGCTTGAAATAGCACTGGAGCTGAGTCGGTACTGTAAAGTCTTTACAGACTGCACCAAAGCAGAACTTTCGGAGAAGCAAGATATTTTTACTCATATACAAAGCAGTAACACTATATGATAGTAATATAGATCGATATTTCACTTCAATTAAACTATATAATCAACCATAAAATTGTTATTTTGTCCCTGAAGAGTGTGTTATCTCTATACTCATAGCTAAAGTTATTTATACTATAAGAATGTCACAGTTGACAGCAGTACTCATGTTTTTCACTTTGCCTCATTGACCTATTTTTCTAAAAAGATAAATAAATTGGATTACTATCCTCTTACTTCTAAAAAGAATAGAGAAAAAGGAAGTGTAAATTTAATATCATCATTACTTCTAAAAAAGAATAGTTATGGAAAGAATATTACAAGAATATATTTAAACTTTGACAACACCAATATTGTGTCAAAAATTTTGGAATTTAACGGGAAAACAAAAAATTTATAAGTTTAAAAATAATTAAATACTTACTTCTTGATTATTGCTTGTTTCTTAATGCATACCATTCTCTATCACTTCAGAATTTGCTTCTTGTTCTAGATCATTCTCCATCAATTTAGAATTTTCTTCCAGTTGCATATCATTATGCATCACTTCAGGATTTTCTTTTGGTTGCATATCATTCTCCATCACTTCTCAATCAATAAATTTTTTAAAATATTGGAAAAGAAGAAGAAGATATTTTAAGGTTTGTAAAAAAAACACACAAAAGAGAACAAACAAAAAAAAAAAAAAAAAGAGGTTATTTTCTAAAACAAAACTAGTTTGAAGTGTCTTTAGATTGTTTTTGTCTTATTTAGTAATTTTAATTCAGGTTAAAATTTTTATTAATAAAAAAAATTAAATTAGAGTGTAAATAGATAATTTGTTGATTGTAAAGAGAAGCTCTTTTTAAAAATAAAAAAAAATTAATTTTTTTTTAATTGATGTTGTTGATTTTATTTTTTCTTTTCTTTTTATAATTCTTAAAAAAAATTGTGAACCAGAATTCTATTTTTCGATTTTTCTTAATTTTTTTTTTAAACAATTTAAGGGTAAAATGACCTTACTATCCTTCTAATGTTCTGTCAAAAGTTTAGGCCAGTTGTAGATAATACCAAATATTGGGATACTTTATTGCAATTTTCCCTAGTAAAAAGAAGTAATTGAAAATAGTGAATTTTAACATCACAAAACTTATTCACGATGGTCCTAGAAAAAATTTTAAAAAATTAAAATTTCAACATCTTTGTTTCATAATATTACATAACCAATTATGTAATATGACAAAATAAAGAGTCTAGTTTTGAAACTTTACGCAACTACTTTTGTAACCTCTAAACCATTTGGGAGGGTTATAGTGGTGCCCACGGTTCAGTTTTGGTTAGAAACCGCCGGTTACGGCCCATGGGAAAGTAAAACCGTAACAATAACCGGTCTAGCCGGTTTGGTTAACTGTTTTTAACCGCCGGTTAGGCGGTTCGGTTCCGGTTCCGGTTCCAAACCTTATATATATATATATATATATATATATATATATATATATATATATATATATATATAATAAAAGAATAAAAAATGATATAAGTGTGATTGTGGAAAGAAAAAATTAAAAAAAAAAAAAAATCTTGCATAATATTGATTAAAATTGAACAAAGTTTAAAATTAAAAAAAAAAAAAAAAAATTGAACAAACATTTTCATTCGTAATATATTTCACTTAGAAGTTCTAATGTATTTCATATAAAATATTCAATTGAAGTATTTGACAATATTTAAAAGACAAGAAAATTGACATTTATTAATATATACAAATTTACAAATGCAAAAAAATTAAAAAATAAAAATAAAATAGAAATTGGCCTTGAATTCAAATATACAATGTAACAAAGTCAAAATAAAAAATAAAAAATAAAAAATAAAAAAACCAGCTTTTCACTTAATTTTGACCACAATTAAGTTGCTTACGTATCCTCCACCAATGTAGAGGAATCAAAAGCCACGTAGTTCTTTTAATTTTAATTAGATGCTCGGTGTTTTAGGTTGGAAGTTGGAACAGAATCTATTTGCTGCCTTCCGTTCCCATGGTTTGGTCATTTTTGAATAAGTCATTCACTATCTCCGGCTGGAGTTCTTGTTGCCTGTATTTTGCCTTTGTTCAATCATCAACACACACTTGGGCCTCAAGTGATTGTGGACACATAACCGATTGTCTTAGTTCCAAAATATTTCCAACTACACTAAATTCTTGTTCCACAGAAATAGTAGAAATCGTCGTTCCAAGAATTTGTTTGGTAATAATAGCCAAAATTAACCTTCCACCAAACCTGGATACTAAATTTATCTTCTAAAAATTCATGATTGGCTTCTAAATACCGGTCAAGCTCAGAATTCAAGTCAGATGAGGATGAAGAAGATGTTCGTATTTTTTTGGCTCTTTAGGAAAACAATCGATCCCCTAAACCCTTTAATTTAAATTTTGAGGAAGTAGCAGTACCATCAGATGTGGGTTAGGGTTGTAAAACCGACATGTTCAAAGACGAACCATATATTCTAAGATATTCATATTATAATTCATAAAGCAAAGTATTAACGGAATCACAATAACTAAGAACATCAACTTCTAATCGTAAACTTTGGTAATAATGAATTAAATAAACCTGCAAATATTCTAATTTAAAGTGTGGATCAAAACATGATGCAAGCAAGTAAATAATTGGAATCTCCCTATAATACTGTAACCATTTTGTTTTCATGGCCGCAAAACATTCATTCAATTTAACATCGAATTCACACTCATTGAATGCACCAGCAATATTAACACTTTGAATAAAAAATAAATGAGTAGTGGGATAGTAAACACCAGATAAAGCATTGGTAGCATTATTAAAAACACGTAACAACTCAAGAATTTTTACACATGCATCCCAATGCTTTAATTGAAGAGAAATTGAAGAAACGTTATAAGTAATAAAAGAAACTAATAATTTCTTATATTCAACACTTTCACTAAGCAACTTATAAGTAGAATTCCAACGAGAAGTAATATCTCAAGAAAATTTAATGGGATGCATATTATTTTGAGAGCAATATTTTAACCATAGTTTCTGGTAGGGGTGGCAATCTGGGTCATGACACGACACGGACACGGACATGATTATTGCGGGTCTGGGTTGAGGATAAACGGGTCGTGTCAATAATCGTGTCAACCCGTCTAACCTATTTATTAAACAGGTCGTGTTTGTGTTGATCCACCGTGTCGCGGGTTGACACGATTAATAAGGTAAAAAATGTAATTTCACTATTATTAGTGTTTAAATGGGTCAGTAAATGGGTTAAACACTTAAACGTGTTAATTATTAGTGTTTTTTAAACGAGTTCAACGTTGTTTAAATTGGTCATTTGACCTAACACAAATTGATTCGTATAATAAGCGGGTTAACCGTGTCGTGTCGTGTTGACCCATATATAATCGTGTTGTCTTAGTGTTTAGGGGGTCTGACCCGTTTAATAAACGGATTGTGTTCGTGTCGTGTCAAAAATAAACGGGTCGTGTTCGTGTTGGGCATAACATGACCCGCCAACCCATTTTGCCACCCTTAGTTTCTGGGCTTTGTTATACCTCCAGATATAGTTAATATTATCTCTAATTGGTTTAATATAAGCAGAAAGAATTTGTAATCCAGCTTGAACACACAAATTTAAAACATGACATGCACATCTTTGATGAAATAATTTACCCCCAAAATAGGGATTGCACAAATCCTGTAACATAGGAATATATGTGGTATTGCTTGCAGCATTATCAAAACCAATTGTAAATTATTATCTTTTTTTGGATACAATACTCTTGAAAAATTATTTTAAGGAGTCGAAAAATATTTTGAGCTAAATGTGAGTCATCGAAAACACGAAATGCAATAATTCTTTTTTGCATGTCCTAGTCATTATCCATATAATGACATGTCACACCCATATATGAATGACTAACAAAATTGTCGCTATATATGTCGACACATACGGAAACGCGACCTTGAAATTGATAAAAAAATTTTTTTTTAAAAAATTGATTTCAATTTGTTTTTTTTTCTTTTTTGTAAATGGAATGTAGACGTATAATGAACGAATTGATTAGAAGGGGTTCCGTACTTGGAGATTTGGGTTTGGTTACTAGCCTTCACCAATTCAAATGGGTGAGTTTTTTTAACATGGGCCCAGTACGTGCCATATCCAAAGGATTTATTGGTCTTGTATATTTTGGGGCAATAATTGCACTAGATTTTGATCGTTCCGCCATCTAACTAAATTTTCTTCATATGCAATTTGAAGATATCGGACTTCAACGGCTTTTCTTCTTCACCTGCAAAAAATTCATCTGAAGGGGGTGGGGGGTCAGATAGATTTTCATTACTATTAGAGGTATTGGGATTGGGGTCAGGAATTATTAGAGGGGGATTATGACTAGAAGAGAGATCATATCCAAATTGAGATTGAAGGAACTCATGGTAAAGTCGGTTGTTGTAACTGACATCATCACCAACGTGTTCCAACAAATTTTGCATTGGATCATTTCCTTTGTCCAAATTTTCTGAACCTTCTCCCCCACTTGCCATTGAAAAATTAATAATACAAAAAAATATATAAATAAGTGTAAAGAAAATATTGTTGGAATAATAGTGGTAACACTTAAAAAAAAAAAAAAAAAATTGATGATTGTAAATAAAAAATACATGATTGTAAAAAATAGAAGAAATAAATATTTATTAATTTATATGAGAAATGAGAATGAAAGAAAATTGTAGAATGTAAAGAGAATTGAGAATTTCAGATTGAGAGAGATTGAGAGAAGTTGAGAGTGGTGTGAAGAATAATGAAGTGTGGGGGGCATTTATAGGATTATAGTGGAGGGGCAGATTTGCAATTACAAAAAATTAAGGGGATAAAAAAAATTGTCCTAGTGGCAATTGGGTCAGATGACCGTTCAATGATCATCTGACTCCACATCTCTCTGTTTCTTTCTTTCTCTAACTTTCTTTTTTCTTTCCACAGAATCTCTCTCATTATCTACCTCTCTTTTCGAAATTTTCCATATTATTATCAAACTTCACCATTGAGCTATTGTTGACGGTGATTTTTGGATTGACTAAATCTACCACGCGTCACACAAATAATTACGTGTTAAGGTGTTGATTAAAGAACAAACTAAAAGGAAAGCAAGCAAACACACGATTTTACGTGGAAAACCCAAAGAGTGAAAAAACCACAGGTGCCGGAGACGGCAAGAACAAGTGCACTATGAACTTTTGAATAACACACTCAATCTCTCTCGATTACTTGTAGCTATTTTCATCGTAACCCTATTCTGGTGTTTTGAGGGTTTATTTATACATGCATAGAAACCCTAATTTTTACTGTACAAGTTAGAGGTGGTTAATGAGGTTTAATCAAACTCTAACTTGTAGTAGTCGTCTTGATCTTCTTTCCAATTCTGTATCTTGTGCGCTTTTACGAATCCTTGCTGGATTCGAACTCTGTTTCTTATAAGGAAGGTTGCTTCCTTACCAGAGTGTCCTTCTAGATGCCTTACTAATATAAACCTCTTTTTATCTGCGTATTCGAGTCGTGGATGCATTAAATATGACACTGTCCACGTTTCGCTTATCCAGCCTCTTGTTTCACCCGACTAGGCATTGTTTTCTCGATCATTTATTTATTCCCGACCAACCCGATTCTCCCGATCATACTATCTTAACCTGATCGTTTGTTGTTTACCTTAATCAAGTTATCTTGGCCCGATCATTTGGAATACCCGACTGGATGTTGGATTCACCTAGCGATGATCGGGGTTGACTTTCTTCTTGGTTTTGACTTTTGGTGACGTGGCAGATCTGATAACCGTTTTTTCTAGTTTCTATGCTGACTTGTCATCTTTCCGAATTTTACCAGTAACAGCTACCGAATCTTAGTGGATTCTTCGGTGAAAGATTTAATTCTTCATCTTAAGGTGAGTTTTCTTAAGATTTGTATTATCCTTGTTTATTTTTGTGAAAATAGTTTACATTTAGAGAATAAAGCATGGGTCTTGTTTGAATTTGATGTTGTTCTGGTTGATTTACCTTTATTGCTTCGAATCTATACAATTTTGAGTTTTTTTTTTTTTTTTTTTTTTTTTTTTTCCGAAAATGTTGACAGCTCTGATTTCTGAATGGTGTTAGGATGTCTCAACTCAAATGAGTTTGGACACCAGTTGAGACATCTGGACAACGTTAAGTATTTTCAACTACTTTTGGAATTCCTAACTGCGTTTGGATTTTCGAACAATGTTTGGAATATCTGACTTTGTTTGGAATTCATTTCATGTTGATTTATTTGAAGGATTTGTTGAAATTTCATGGGATCCGTTATGTCTATTGTCTACTATTTGGGCTAATTTTATTCGGATTGACACGTTAGTACAGAGCACGAAATGGCATCAAGCCACATCAGCTCGATGGGCCACGCGTTGCAACGGTGAGTGAGAAGAAAAGAGCAAGTCACCCATAAAAGGACCCAGCTCGTCGAAGAACCCCCAAACAGGCGAATTGACACAAGCTCGTTGCCTACACAGTCGATAAAAAATGTCATCAATAACACTGGATTTCAACATGTCTTCTACAAAACTCGACCTTGGATTAGGCAAGACAATCACCAACAATCTAGCAGTTGACAAATCAAGTAATAAATGTGAAGATTCAGAAGACTACTCCTACAAGGAATAAAGATCCTTACACCATAAATTCAAGAAGACTCGATTCACCAAGAATCTCGCCTAGATACGATTCTTCTAGGATCTCGCCTAATAATTTTTGCATGTATGTCAAGGGCTAAGGTAGCACCCTAACCCCTATAAACACATATATTAAACAAAGAAAGGCAAATGCACCACAAGCAATATACCACTTGTAAATTGTAATCATTCTTACATAATGAAGATATCATTTTCTTTGTCGTTACGATGATCGTAGTTTTTCCTTGTTTTAGGGTTTTCCACGTAAAAATTATGGTGTCTATATTAGTTCTTATTAGTTTTTTACATTTGTTATTTATCTCACCAACTCGCATGCATAGTAGAAACACGAACGAGATCACACCTTGTTGGTTGATCCAGGCATTGATTAGCTAGCATGTTGTTTATTATGGTTAACCAAAAATCGACATCAACATCTATGTTGTTACTGTGGTAAAAGAATTTTGGCAGAGTTTCATATAAGTCCCACTTTTTTTGCGGTTTGTCACCTTTATAAATGTCTTTACCATATTCATCACTTTAGTCCTTATTTATTTTTATTTTTTTCCAAAACTTATCACTTTAGCCCATTTGACCAAATATTTGAAAGCCAACTATTTTAAAACCAGTGAAAGTACACTTCTGCCCTTAGCTATTTTAAAACCGGTGAAAGTACACTTCTACCCTTAGCTAAATGATTATCTTAGCTTTAAATTAAAATGAAAAACAATAAAATCCTTAATAATAAAATCTTAAATAAATAGATTACAACAAAAATCTTAAATAAATAATTGTTACAAGTATATTCTTATGATACTTGTTACAGGTAAGGGGATGCAAGTATTCCGTTTCCAGATTTCCAAACACTGTTTGGAGTTCATAACACCGTTTGGAGTGTTGTTAGGGTTGCACATTTTCCCTTGGATCCTCGTTTCCTTGTTTCCCCGCTTCCCCATCCCCATTTGGGGGAATTTTTTTTGGGAAAAATGGGGAAATGAGGGGGGATGGGGATGAAAATCATCCCCAAATTGAAATGGGGATGGGGATAGGGAGACCCTCCCCCATCCCCATTTCCCCATTTCCCCCACTAATATAGTGAAATGGGGATGGGGATGGGGATGGGGGGAGGTACCCCCATCCCTATTTCCCCATTTCCCCCAAAATATTATAAAAATAATTATATATAAATATATATATATTTTTAATTTTTTTATTATTTGATAACCTAACTATAAATACCTCATTTAATCTTTGAAAACCTAATTATAAATACCTCATTTACTCTTTGAAAACCCTAGATCTAAAGTTTGTCTACTAAGCATGAATTGGCATTTGGTTGTTATATGAAGTTTTTTTTTTGTTTTTTTTATTTTTTTATTTTTTATTTATAAAGTTTTTGTTGCTTCATATGTGGAAGTTGCCTTGGTTTCAAACTTTGAATTATTGAAATACTTTATTTTGTAATGTATTTTCTTTTGCATTTGTAATGGAATGTTTTTTTTTTTTTTAAAAGTTTAATTTGTAATTTTCAATCAAATAGGGAAATGGAGAAACGGGGGAATGGGTAAACAGGGAAACGGGGAAACGGGGAAAATGGGGAAATGAGGATGGTGATGGGGGGACCTCCCCCCAAAACTCCCCCATCCCCATTTTCCCTAAATGGAGAAATGGGGGGTAAGTGGAGGGACCTATATCTATCCTCATTTCCCCAATGTGCAACCCTAATTGTTGCCAAGTATTCATCATCATAAATTTTATAAACGATTATAACAAATTATACAAAATAGAACAATCATATAATTTCCACAATACCATGTATTTATCAACATTGCACCAATATATCGATGACCAAAATATCTATGACCAAGAGTGTTGTCAACTTTTATATACAATATAAATGTTTTACAAGTGACAAAAATATCGTAGGGAGGCTAATGGTTGCATAAATTTTTTCAATTTTTTTCCACCTCATATCGAATCTTTACATGAGTCATACACAACAATGATGCAAAATCCGAAGTAAATTTCAGCTAGGATCCAGTGTTGGCCTTCATGACAACCTCCCCCATTCGTGAATGTACCCTGAGATATAAAATAACAAATTAAAATTAGTATCTACACATATAAGTAGAATATATTGATAATATTTCTAAGTGGTGTCTCATTAATCAAGTAAATAATTAACAACACATCTCAGTTAAGAATTCTAACTACAGTTGTGATTTCCAAACTCAGTTAGGATTTCTAACTACTGTTTCGATTTACAAACTCAGTTAGAAATTCTAACTACTGTTGTGATTTCGAAACTAAGAGGCTGTTTGTTTTTTTATCTAAAGTCTTATAAGACCTTAATTTGTTAGACATATGGATAAGTCTTATAAATTAAGATCCTATGATATGTTTGTTTTTTTTCATTTTGGATGACTTATTATAAATATAAAATTGATTAGGTTGTATTAGGGTTTCTTCCAATTTGGGAATTTTTGGAAAATTGATTTTTAGGATTTTATTATGTGCGGATAAAATTATAAATGTATGAATTGTTATAGGACATTTGTGAAAATTTACTAAAAAACTTTATTGTATCACTTTTTGAATAAGATAAAAGTAAAAAAAATTCACTTTTTCTAAAAGACATATATATCTTAAAATAAGATATAAGTTGGAAAAACAAATAAACTGATTTATCTTAATTTAAGACATAAGAGGCAATAAGTCTTATAATGAAAAAAACAAACAGCCCCTAAGTTAAGATTTCTATCTAGGACTTCTTTATGCCCGAGCTAGGTAGCTAAAGATAAGAAATTTGTAATGCAACTATACTCGCAAATATTTTGCTTCCTATCCAAAAATAATATCAATAATAAAACACTCAAAATGAGCACCAAACTTTGAGGTCCAAAGCCTTTTCCTGCACTCCCACATGAAAAAGAATACATTACAATAATACAATTGTTCAATTAAATAACAAAAATCTTGCAAATACTTTACTTCGACATATATTTCTGGTAAACATCCCTTTTTACTTCAACCTTTGTGATTAAACAAGAAATAGTAAGATTGACAACACAACGGACATAGTAAGACTGGCAATATAACAAGCTACTGAAATATAAAGAACACATCACCAGAAACTAAATCACCAAACAAAAGTGTAAACAGAGAGATTCAATATACTGCCAATACCTTGGCCCAACAAGACAACAAACAAGGATTTATCTCAGCAATTACACAAATCCATATGTTTCTAAAATACATCATATTGGTAAATTTTAATATGGATATTGCAAATTTTGATATGTATGCACTTGAATTATAAATGGTATCTTATATTGTCCGAAATTTAATCCTAATTAATTATTGATTGCAGTTTGAATTTGAAAATAAATTTACTGGATCTAAGGAGCATCCATATGAAGAGTTAAGTTAATTAAATTTTTTCTTCAAATTATTGACTACCTTTCTTGCTTAATTAGTAACTAAAATTGATTAAGACCACCCTAAAAATTATCAGACCCATTTCTGTCAAGCCTAGACTTTTGCTTTTGCTTTTAGTACTTACCTTTACAATCAAATGTTTGGATTCATGTTGACATGAAATCAGTTATCAAATGTTTGGATTCATGTTGACAGGAAATGAGTTGAATCAAAACCAAAATGCATTTAAAAAGTAAGGAGTAGCAAATGGGATAACACGGTTGATAGGTAAATATACAAATTGAAATTGAAATGGGATAAAAATATAAGAATGAAAGAACAGTGACCTAAAAATCAAAAGATACAATCTGGTTTAATTTTTCCCAGAACTTTCTCCGAAAGATCTTTGAAAGAACAAGTGTGTGCACACATAAAGAGCAAAAATCAATAAAGACCAAATTGATGTTCCAAAAGTGAATCGAAAGACCTAGATAATTCATCAACCAAAACACAAGATAGTTAAAATCAAGCAAATAAAATATGAACTAGATAATTCATCAAACAAAATCGAAAGACCAACCCAAACAAAAGATAATTAAAATTAAAATCATTAATATTTGAGAAAAAATAAAGTTAAACCAAAAAAGAGAAAGAGAATGAGAGTACCGGTTAAGCTATCGTCGATACCTAAGCCATCGTCGACGTGCAGTCGTCGTCATCCTGCTTCCGTCAAAGATTTAGAGTTAGGGATTCGTAAGTGTTTTGATACAAATGTGAATGAATTTGGAGTTCGTACACCTGTCGTCCTAATTACGTCAAAGATTTGGAGTCAGAAATTTGAAAATGTATTGATACAAATTTGAAGGAATTTGGAGTGAAGTCGGGGATTTGTAATTTCTATCGTGTGTTTAAGAGAATGGGTGCGTTAAAGAGAATGGGTCCGAGACTTGATAATTAGGATTTGTAACTAAAAAGCTAGGAAGCACGGATACTCCATACGGTGGAGGCAACTCGTATTAAACTCGTATCCAGTTCGAATACTTTCCGGATACTTCAGGATAGGATCGGATACGTATAGAATACGTATCCGATACGTCAAATGGCGTATCCATTGACTTTTTTAGAAGTTTGACTGGAGGATACTTAAGGGATACTTGAAGGATACTTAGGGATACTTGGAGTATACATTTGGGGCAATATTATAATTATTTTAGTATAAAACGGGATGAAATTATAAATTCAAAATATTAGGGGTCAAAATGAAATTGAAGGAAATTTTGTCTTCGATTCCATTGACATGGAGAATACCAAGATACTTGAGATTGTAAACATTTCTCTTGATGAACCAGAGTTAGATGCCGAATTATTTAGATCTTTTAACAATGTGAATGATGATAATGAAGTTAATTAAGAATTTAAAATATGTTTTATGAGTTTTTTTTTTTTTTTTTTTAATGTATTATTTGGATTTTATAATATGTTATGGCTTATGTAACATATGTTTTATTTGGATTTTGTAATATGTTCGACTTATGTGACATGTTTTATTTGGATCTTATAATATGTTACATTGTTATATGACTTACGTAGTTATGTGACATGTTTTATTTGGATTATGGATATGTTTTGATTTTAAATGAATTATCAAAATTTTTAAAATATTATTATTATTTTTTAAATATAAATATATATTATTTTAATTGACATATCCTACCGTATCCGTATCCGTATCCGTATCCGTATCCGTATCCGTATCCGTATCCTAGTTTTTGAAGATTTACCGTATCCCCGTATCGTCCCGTATCCGTATCCCGTATCCATATCCCGTATCCGTGTTACATAGCTAAAAAGTAGGAATGTCAAAAATCCCCATGGGTACGGGCCCCGCGGGGACCCACCCTATTTGGGACGGGTTTGGTACATGATAATTGAGGTATGGGACGGGGATGAGATTTGATTTTAAAACCCAATTAATTTGGGGGTAAGGAATGGTATTTTGGTCCTCGCCCCGTCCCCGTCCCCGTCCCCATCCTCATCCCCGACCCATACTCTAATTAACATGTTGCATGGATGATTAAGAAACAAGAAACACAGTTATGTTACAAATTTTTTCTTCAATTTACTTTCAAAATATAATCGGGAAGAAACTTTTTTCTTAAAAACAATTAAAATGTATTTTTTAATTTTTTTTGATACAGTTATACATAGAGATGGAAGATGCATGGTCACATTTCTGTCATTAGTACTTGTTCTTAGACAAGTATCACTGTATCAGGAGTTAAACTTTTAATCTTTATTTTCTTTTGGCAAATTTAATTATGATAATTTTTTATTTCAGTTTCATTTTTATTAAAAAAGAACGTTGTAATATTCATATGTTTGGTAATTTAGTTTGCAACAGACTTATGGCGCGTTTACTAATCAGTAATCAAACTCAGGAAAGGGAATTAAGTTACTGATTTATGAATTCCAGTGTTTACTAAAATTTTAGGGAATTAAGTTACGTGGACCCCACTCTTAAATCAGTAATTAAGTTACTGATGGAAAGAGAATTTGATTCCCCCCACCCACCTTAAGAATCAAGTTCCCTTTCCTGATTAAAAAAAGGAATTCATATACTTTTACTAAAATATCCTCACTTATAATAATTATAAAAAAAAGCTGTCTTTCCACTTTATTGTTTTGTTTTAGGAATTGTTCTCTATCATTCTTTTTTGTTCATCGTTTTCCTCGAATCTTGCTATAGGTACGCTTTTTTTTTTTTTTTTTTTTTAAATCTTTAATTTCTTGAATATACATAGAAATCTTTGACTCATTGCTGTTTTTTTTTTTTTTTTTCTCTTTTTGTCAAATTTGCAATGGTTGTTTTTTTTTTTTTTTTTCCTTCCTTCCTTCCTTTTTACGTGAAGCTATTATATATTTTGTTTTGTTTAAGTTATTTTATTTATTTTATTTTACTAAAGTAGTATAAAGCATTACATATTCATATATAAGGGGACACACAGTTTCGTTCACAGTTGTATCGTTAGCTTGTTTAAGCGAAGATAGGTTTCAATTTGATTGTGATCTCAATTGTAATCTGCCTGAACTTGGAAAATTTGGCTTCTTGTTAAAGCTTACCTTTTGTCTCCAATAAAAAAAAACATATTCATATATATACATATATTTATGCTGTTTTGTTAAGTTTTTTTTTTTTCTTTTTCCGTAAAGCATGTATTATATATATATATATATGTTTTGTTTGACAATCTTTTGAGACATAGTTTATAATTTTTATATAAATTTTTTTGTTTTCTTTTATACAGTTAATAATGAATCAAGTACTGTTTAGGCTAATGGTTGCATATGTCGAGTTATTTTGTATTTTAATTTTTGAGAGAAGGGAAAAAAGCACCTAAATGTGAGAAATTAATTCGACATCAAATTAATCATGCTTTCAAATCTGAATTACTCCTCAATTTTTAATTATTATTGAATATTGACTAATTAGTTCAAAGGTTTCGATATAACGATGTTAATTACTAGTTATAGTGTTATGAGCAGTATAAAAAATAGTTTTTCATAATAAAAAAAAAATTATTTCAACATATTATATACACGAGGGTATTTTTGTAATCAACTATATATCATTCTGATTCCTTAGTTGAAGTAAACACTAGAAAGGGAATAAATTTGATTCCATTTCTGATTCCTAAATTATTAGTAAACACTGGAATGAAATTTAGTAACTTAATTCCAATTCCTTTCCATTCCCTTTCCACTGGAACTTGATTCCGATTCCCTCCATTCCTGATTAGTAAACGCGCCCTTACTATGAATTAGAGTTTATTTATTTTTTTAACTAATTTTTTCTTCAATCATTTAATATTTTTAAAGGCTGATTGATGCTTGTGATTGTGGCTTACAATATAAGATATATATTATTAATATTGTCTTAATCAAACAAGGCAGGTCAAGGTGGGGTGGGTACTGGGAGCCCTCTCCCCAAATGTGGATTCCTCATCCCCGCCCCAAATGGGGAACGGGGCGGGGACGGAAATCCTAGTTATATTTGGGTTTGGGGAATAGGGATGGTGTCTCCACTGCGTACCCGCCTCATTGACATCCCCACTAAAAAGTAGGTAATATTGTCACAAATGGGTTAGATTTGCAAAAAATTCAGATTTGAGTTAGGTTATAACCGGTGTTCTAGTAAACGGTAAACACTAGTCGGGCGGCAGCCCAGGCTGGGCGGACTAGGCGGTGAAACTTTTTTTTTTTTTTTTAATTTTTTTTTTGTTTTATTCTATTTCTTATTTATCCCATGAAAAAAAAATAATAATAAGAAAGGTATTCTGCGATATAGGGTACGGGCTGTAGACCGCGGTAATGGCAAAAGTTGTGTGAAACAGAAAAATGTACGGAACAAGAAATCTTTTGTGGAAAAGGAAAGGAGTTTCTTTTTATGCTGAGCAGGAAAGTCTTGAGCGTAAAGAAGTATGACTTTGCGTGGATCAAGATGACTTATGTGTGTAGGAGAAGGTTTTCTTGTTGGTTTTAAACTTCCCTAGTGAGCTAAGAAATATGATGACTTTGGGGGGGTGTACTCGAAGGAGGGTGCGATGAACATTGTGAGCTAAGAACTAGGATGTAAGCTTGGGGGCATGGTAAGGCTCAGTTGTGAGGAGTTTGGGGTTTAGAGAGAGAACCTAGAGTGTGTGGTTGTACAAATTTACTACATATTGGATCATTTCTCTGTCGTCCTAACGGCCCATGGTTTTTTTCTTGATTTAGGGTTTCCACGTATATCTTGTGTTCTTGTGTAATTGCTTTATTTTCTTACATTTTATTTTTCCTGGTGTAGTAGACATTATTTGTTACGTTGGTAATTATTAGGCATGCGCTTCCGCAGTAATCGACTTTTTCCAACAACTAGTACATGAGTAGTACCGGTGTTTGCTAACAAGCAGTGTCAAGCACTTATAATACTATGAATCGCACAGCTACTGTTCTTCTTGTAATTTTGATGCTTTATTCTTTCTAGTTTAGTACAACTGTTATTCAAAAAAATAAAAATAAAAATACAACTGTTACTGATAAAAGGCTTTTTCTTTCAAGTTGTAACTTATTATTTGTATATAGTTATCTTTTGTGGCTTGTTGTTTGTTCCTATTAATATATTTTTAATTGTTTATAACATTGCATACAATCTAGCTAGGAATATTTTAATTGACTGTTAAGTTACAAGCAACCTTTGTGGTTTTGACTTGTATATATTCTTTTTTTTTGGTACTAAGGAGGGCCAAGCCTAGGGCAGAAACAAACTAAAACATAGAGGATGCCATCCCCTGTCTAAGACAGACAGAGTTTCTAGCATCAGCATCAAGCAAGTATCTGACCTCCAACGGAGGGTCTTCAAGGAGGACAGCACCAAAGTCCCTATCATGCCCCATACGAGCCAGCCCATCAGCCAACATGTTACCCTCTCTAAAGACATGATTGATAGAACAACTCCAATCAGCTTTCACAAGACTTTTACAGTTTTGAATTAGGCTAAATAAAGGATGATTATCTCTGATATCAGAACAGATTAATTGCACAGTGTTGAGGGAATCAGACTCAACATAAACTTGTCTGAAGCCACAATTCCAGGCCAGCTTCAAGCCTTCATACAAACCCCACAACTCAGCTTCAATAACACTCCCCACACCTATCTTAACCACAAAACCCTTCAACCACTCCTTCCACTGATTGCGCAACACTCCCCCAGCAGTGATGATACCAGAGACAGCATTCCTACTACCATCAATGTTCAGCTTGACCCAATTATCAGTAGGTTCCACCCAGGCAATCGGCACCATAACAGCACATTTGCTACTGACAACAGCATTAGCATCAATCCAGCTCTTTGTAAACAAATTAATAACAAGATTAGGAGATAGAGGGAGGGAGAAATTAACATCAAACACTTTCTTGCACCTCCATTTCCACAAGAACCAAACCACACAAGCAAAATGAAGATAGTTGGGGATTTTGTCCACAGATAGCAGACCACATTGCAGGTTACCAGAGAGCCATTCATTAAGATCGACATTGAAGGCGCTAGTAGAGGTGCTACCTGGAGAAACTTTTTCCCAAATCATCCTTGACTCACAACAGCCACGTAAGAGATGGTCGATGGTTTCAATACCTGAATTACATCTAGGACAAGTGGGATCATTCGCCAACCCACGAACAGTTCTATGCTGATTAGTGAGAATTTTCTCATGCACCAATGTCCAAATGAAGTGGAGGACTCTAGGGGGAATTTTCAGGTTCCAAATGAACCTCCAAGACCACATAGGTAGTCTCTCAGTCTCACTAGCACCCAAATAGGCCGATTTAACAGTGAAATCCCCATTATTGCTCCATCCCCAGATTTCCTTATCAGTACCACTATGGACTTTCCCGGCATGGATTCTGAAAATTTTATGGACTATATCCCAAGGGAGTACAGCAGCAAGTTCAGCTACTTTCCATTCACCATTCACCAAATAATCATCCACATTTTGCTCCAAAAAGGTCTCATCAAGACTAATGCTAGCATGATCTTTAAGGAGACCACACTCAGCGACCCACTCATCAGTCCAAAACTTAATAAGACACCCATTCCCAACTCTCCATTTAAGGCCCTTCGCAATGAGATAGGCACCAAAAACCATAGCTTTCCAAGTACTAGAGCACACCTTACTCCTATTGAGCTTAGAGTTAGTGAGAAGACTGCCCTTCAAATATTTGTGCTTTAAAATACAGCTCCACAACCCAGTATCATTTTGGAGAATACGCCACCCTGCCTTAGCTAGGAGAGCCTGGTTAATTGCCTTAGTCTTCTTGATGCCAAGGCCACCTTTATTCTTAGGGAGGCAAACTTTATCCCAATTCACAAGATGCACAGCAGGCTTCGAAGAGTTATGGTCCCAAAGGAAATCTCTGTTAAGCTTATCAAGCTTCTTACAAATTTCAGCTGGAAATTTCACTGTTTGCATGGCATAGATAGGCAATGCAGCCGTGACAGCCTTGATGAGGGTAATTCTACCCGCAAACGAAAGAGAATCCAACTTCCAAGTGGCTAACCTCTTTTGGGTACTCTCAACAATATCCCCATAAGTTCTAACACCTATCCTCCCATGAATGAGAGGCACCCCCAAGTACTTACCCAGGTCTTTAGTGATAGGAGAGTCACACACCCCAGCAATCACCTTGGCATCTCCCTCTTTAACATTGTTAGAACACAAGACTCTAGATTTAGGATAACTGACTTGTTGCCCCGAGAAGTCACAAAAAATGTCAAGACAATCCTTCATAGTTTTGGCTTGGTTAATAGTGGCTTGACCAAATAGAATAAGATCATTCGCAAAAAACAAGTGGGATATCTCCGGACCTCCCCTAGACAACTTAATGCATTTCCACATACCAAGGTTTAATCTCTCAGTGATCAAGTGAGATAACTTCTCCATACATAACACAAATATATAATGGGATAGGGGGTCTCCTTGGCAGATACCACATCCTGGCATAAATTGCTCTGAAACCTCTCCATTCAGAACCACTCTATACTGCACACTAGTGATACACCACATGATGAGATCCCTAAAAGTGCCTTCAATGCCTATTTCCGTGATGACACGCCTAATAAAATTCCATTGAATTCTATCATAGGCCTTAGCTAGGTCAATTTTCCACGCCATATATCCCTTCTTACCCTTCATAGTCTTAAATTTATGGAATGCCTCCTGAGCCACAACAATGTTATCTTGGATATGACGTCCTGGAATAAAAGCAACTTGGTTGGGACTAATCAATTTGGGTAACAACTTTCTAGTCTAGAAACAATAATTTTGCTAACGGTTTTGTAAATGGTATTACATAGGCTAATAGGCCTAATCTGAGTCATGTCAAGGGGGCTTGGGACTTTAGGGACTAAGGTAATAAGGGTCTGGTTAACCTCAACCGGGAAGGAACCATTCCTAAAGCTCTCCCTCACAAACCTGACCACATCCTTACCACAAACATCCCACTGGTTGTGAAAAAAAGCTGCAGGAATGCCATCAGGGCCAGGGGCTTTCAGACCCCCAATGCCGAAAATTCCCTCCTTAACCTCCTCTTCACTGATGCTTCTACATAGATCCCTAGCCTCAGACTCTTCAAGCCTAGGGAAAAACTGGGGCATAGAACCTAAGTCACCATTATAGCCCCGAGGAGAGAAAAGTTTTAGAAAGTAATCAATGGCAATATTCTTCATACCATCTTTATCACTCCTCCAAATACCATCAGCATCCTTAAGGCCTTCTAGCTTGTTAAACCGCCTTCTAATCATTGTGGCAAGATGGAAAATTTTCGTATTTTTGTCTCCCTCTGCCAACCAAGTACACCTAGACTTTTGTAACCAAAGGGTCTCCTCTTGCTCAGAAATACGATTAAACTCCTCCTGAAGCTTAATATCCAACTTAAACAGTCCATGGTTATACTTCTCACCTAAACTTCTTTGGATGCCTTGGAGTCTAGCAAGTAATCTTCTCTTTTCCTTAAAGATACACCCAAAAGTGTCATGGTTCCATTCCTTTAGCCGAATGGCCAAATTCTGAATTTTCCCTTCAATGTTCCCAGGATTAGCCTCCCAAGTCTGCTTCACCATTTTGCTGAAATTGTCATGCTTCATCCACATAGCTTGGAACCTAAATGGCTTGAGGTAATTTCGGGGAATATGCACACTATGAAGATTCAGGAGGATAGGGCAGTGATCCGAATTCACACGGGGAAGGTGTCGGAGATATCCTTCCTCAAACATGAGTCTCCAATCCATAGTACACATAGCTCTATCTAATCTTTCCCATATGTTGTCACTTAACCCTCTCTTAGTCATCCAAGTATAACGTTGCCCAACAAATCCCAAATCAACCATCTTATTGTCATTGATCCACTCGACAAGCCCTGTTTTAGTGAACCCACACCTACCACCCCTTTTTTCAATACTACTAGTAATCTCATTAAAGTCACCTAGCACCACCCAAGGGCCCTTAAAACAACTCTTAACAGCACTAAGATAGCCCCAAAGCTGTCTCCTAACCATGGGATTAGGATTAGCATACACAATAGTGATCACCCAGAACTTAGACCCTTCAGCAACAATGGCAGTGATAGTATAGTTAGACTTAGCCACCACCCGGATCTTGACTTTACTGTCATCCCAAAGCAGCCAAATGCCCCCTGAGAATCCTACCGCTTCCACAATGAACTTGTTGGGGAAGCCCAACCTATCAATCACCTTGGCACCTTTGGTGCCTCTTATTCTAGGTTCTAAGATAGCAATAACATCAAACTGATAAACTTTCCTAAGGTCAGTAATAACTTTACTGAATCCCTTCTTACCTGCTCCTCTAACATTCCAAGAACAAAACATAGCTACTAAATGAGAGAGAAACAAGACCAGTCACCCTTTATTCTAAAACAATTTCCATTGCCTCCTTAAGCTTAGGGGCAATCTCTTCAATATTCGAAGCTTCAGCTAGAATCACTTGTTCAACCGAAGCACTCTCACAATCAGCCATAGAAGAACCCTTACCAACTGTGTTTTCCAACTCCATAATTTCTGAGTGAAGGGATTGGATGACCACAGAATCCTCAATGTCCTCCTCCATACCATGAGAGGACTCATTGGGACCAACCAAATTAACTGAAATACGCCCCTTACCATTTCTCCTGGAATGAGTAACACTTTCATTTTCTTTAGAGGGTTTATTAAGGTATTTATTATTCACATTGTTTGCAGCTGAATAGATAATGGAAGGAATATTCGTCTGCACCTTATTCGGGGAATTCCTATTGGAAATTTCGGACAGAACTTTCTTGGTACTAACTTTCCCCTGCCTACCAGTACCATTTTGATCACTCTTCACACAATTTTCCTGTAGAGCCTCCTCATTTAAAACAGCAAACCGAGACCCACTTTTCACACTATCACTAACCTTCTTATCAACTCCAACTTTCTTACTTGGAGCAGCATTATTGCCGAGTTTTTGCCCCTCCAATTCAACACCAGCCCCTCCCTGAAACTGAGTCCCATTACCATTCTTCATATTAATCCCAGCTTTCCAACCTTGACTCTGGCCATTACCTCTTCTTCCAGCAGCACCTACCCCCATATTTCTAGTATTTCTCCCATATGTGACCTGCATCCAGGGGCCATACGGTTCTTTGATACTACTGTCCACCTTCATCCCCTGATCCACATTTCTATCTTGATCATCTTGTGTCACCATACCCTCTCTACAGGAATCCTTATAATGTCCTACTTTCCCACATTTAAAACAGAGCAAACCCAGACTCTCATATTCAATCATGATCGCTCGGTCCTCCACAACAATAGAACTCATAAGAGGCTTAGAGATATCTATTTCAACACATATTCTAGCATATCTACCTCTAGCTTGTGATTCTGTAATTGGGTCCACTTTGATGGCAGTTCCTAGCATCCCTCCAATATTTTTCAGTAAATCAACATCAATCCATTCCATCGGTAGCTTGGACAGCCTTACCCACACTGGCATTTTTTGAATAGCATCCTCTCCGGGAACAAAATTCGGTCTCCATTTTTGCACAACCACGTATTGATTAGCTATTACCCAGGGACCTTCAGTTAACACATATTCCAGATCATCAATCATTTGGAATCTCACCACAAAATAGCCCTCCTCCAAATCCGTGAGTTGCCAGTGCCCAATGAGCTGCCATTTTTGCCTCAGTTTGGTATGCATGAAATTTAAGGTATGGTTCCTCCCCATCACTTTCAGGATCAACGCATTAGACTAGGGTTTGCACAGTTGGTTTTTCAGATCCTCAGATAGCTTCATGGCCGGCCCATTCGGTCCCTCAGAAATCGTAATATCTCCTTCTGCAATCTTCAATTTACCTTTACCAGAGTTGAACCCCTGCCACTGATTAGGATTGGAAGCGCTTAGGAGTTTCGATTTGAAACTCTCTCCCATCGGCTTCCTCAGATTGCTATTATCCCCAATCTTAAAGGAACGCGCACGTTTCGAACTGGAACCAGGATCGGGAGGCTTCTCCTGTCTCTCCTCGTTGCTTTGGACTTCTGGTTGCGCTGAGAATAAGAAAACACCAGCCATCAGCCCACAGAACAGCTGCAAATGGAGGCGCGTGGTCTGAGAAAACGAGTAGCAATCCAACGCACTAAGTGCGTACAAAAATCGTCAACTTTTGTCGTTATCTGGTCACGTGCCTTTTTTAAATCACACAATAGGCTTTAATTGACTTGTATATATTCTTTGTTTTACTGGAAAATCGATCTAGATATATTTATCTATATATGTGAAATAAGCACACATATAGTATAGTGTCCATTAGTTTATTTTGGAAGTTGAGTTGAAGTTGCAAATACAATCTTTTTTGTTTGTTTTTGAAGAACGTATTTGGATTTATTAGAGCTAGTTTTATAAGGAACCCTGGTTCAATTTCTTGTAGGTAATTGCATTTGTGTATTTGTTATTGATAATTGAATATGTTTCACTTAAAAAATGGGATGCAACAAGTAAAAAGTTTAGCAGATTCGGTTTTCATGAAATTAATAGAAGACGATTCAGACTCAAACTCAAACTTGTTGAAGAGATGTTTGAATTCTAAATTGAATACACCCCCCTTAGTGTCATTATCGGTTTTAATGTAATTATTCTTATAACATGGGTTTGTATAATTTTCTTATTAAAAAACGGGTATACAAATAATTTCTTTGGAGGCAATTTCAAAGTTCAGTGAAATATCATACATGTAGTCATTCTCTACTTCTCCTGTATTTTATTTATTTTCATATGGATCTCAAATCTAATTCAACCTAGTCTTTTATTTTTTAGGAGCATTTTGTTTTTTCAACCCACAATAAGGTTTTCCAAGGAAATCGAAACCAGTTCATAATTACACAAAAACGATGATTAATAATTATTACAAATAATCGTGTTAATTGTTATTGTATGAATCATATACAAAGAATTTAGCACCGTAGAAGGGTTAATCCATTTCAAAGAATTACAACCTCAAAACTCTTCTCAACTAAAATGAAAGAACTCAATGAATGATGCATCATAAGTTACATGTAAAAGAAACAAAATTTCAACTTTCTTTTTGTTACCGTGTTCATTTTGATGATTCGGATTGTTTACACATGCAATCGGGCATAGGAAATGTGTAGAGTGATGCACTGGGTTTCCTTAATTCGCTTCCCTTGGCGTCACTATGGTGAAGCATATCTTGCATCTGTCGCTTGAATTCATCCCATCTGCCAAACACAGATGACAAATATGTTACAACCAAAAATTACCTGTGACGTTTGAAAGAGTTGTCAATTAAAAAAATTGGTTGCTAGAGGTTGCAAAACGATCAGAAAAAGAACAGATGAAGCACAATTGATTTGAAAGAGTTGTCAATTAAAAAAATACACAGCATTTGACGTTTCAATCGCACAAGTCAAGTGAAAATCTACAAAAGGAATGAGTTGAACTGGAATGTACCTGATATTGGGGCTATCAAATAATAGTGCTAATTTTCTCTTATCAGGTTTAATTGTCTTTGCATGTCCTCCATATAAATAGCGCCGATGACCCATCAAGAAGTGAGGAAAATTTCCTCCTTGTGTTGTGACAAATACTTCACTGTGAAGGCAAACCGTATAATCAAGAGCAGCCAGTCTAGAGGAGTGGCCCTACATCAAAAACTTTGGTTATTATTAAGATTGAAGACTTCTGGTTGGCAATGCCATTAACTTTTCTCCTTGTATGCTAAATGCTGGCTAATTTATGGTAATGATATCATACCTTAAATGCAGCAAGTTCTTCCGGAGTAGCTAGAGTATCCTTTGTTTCTAACCGTGGAAACATCTGTCTCAGAGGAGCCATATACTTTTCAGCTTTATAAATTTTTCCTGCTGCAACATATACTGAGGTGGTGTTATCGAAACCCATCCCCCTAAGCATCATTCCCACCTGCAGATTCAGTAACTAAATTTATAAATCATTGATTACAGGTAAAAAGGAAACTAAGAATCAAAATGTTAATACGACAAAAGTATCTTGTGCTTCTGTAACAAGTAACCACAAAGTCAAGACAACTTATCACATATGTTGTTGTAGTTGGATACCTCCAGTGGAGTCAAAGGGCATTTCCCATCCACACGATTTGCACCTGGCCTTATTATTCTTCCCCTTTTCCTGAATTTTCCTCTCCAACTTCTTTCTCGAGCAATATCCATTTCACGCCTCTCTTCCTCCCCGCCATCATATTCACAGCATGAAAATGCAACCATATCCTTTAGAAAAGAGATAACTAACACTTAGAGAATAAAGATAATAGCTACAAAAAGAGAAACCACAAAAGTAAACAAACTGGTACCGTCTCAAAGCGAAGATGCACTGAAACATATTTCCCCCCAGCCTGAGAGCTGTTCTTAACCATCCGTTCAACCATTTTCTCTGCAAGAGTTCTTATGGGTTCAGAAAACCTCATTGTTTCAAAATTGACGAAGCATCTAAGTCCTTGAATATATGAAGGAACTCCGTAAGCCAGTCTGTTGGAGAAAGGCGCAATGCGTACAGCCCTGCATCATGAGAACAAATATATGGTATAGTTCTCGAATAACTATGCCACAAGATCGTGACTTAAGGATTAATTCCACACATATAATTCCAAAGAGTACCATTAATTGCATGAACACAAATATTTTTTTTCATATATATGGTTTTAGTACGAAAAAAACATATTCCACACACAGTTCCTTTTGTTTTTCTTTTTAATAAATATTCAAAAGTATCCAAAATCCAAGATTATTTCAATTCCGATTCAAAAAAGATTTGATCCTAAAAATTATAAGGCATGTTCAAAGAAAATTCTTTTAAAATTTGGCATTTCCTTGAATACTATCCATATAAATTAATGAAGCTGACGGTTCATACCTCATCTGCACCAGCTTTGGCAGGACCTTTTGGAGATAATAGGTAGGGCTAGACCAAGCTTTAACTCTCAAATTCACAATGCTGCTTATATTGTTATCAAATCGTTCAAGTATATCCCTTGGAAGTTCTTTAACAACATTCACATTATTTTGAAGTGTATGTATGAAAAAATCTTCATCAAATATGTCCCCAAATTTGCTGCATGAGATCAAATTAGAAAGAAAAAAAAAAACATCTAAGTGATTTCAAATATCTTGCAGCAAAAACAAGAAAGATAAAATACATTTATAATTTATATTGAGGTAACATGACTTATAATGGACTTAATAAAAATAACAATGCAAATACACCATATATTATTTAACATTAGCAAGAACTGAACATCATTTCGGCCTTGATTTTGTCATACTTTGAAAAACTATTCCATATGGTATCATGAAATCATGGTTTTAGGAATAATAAAACAGTAATCAATGTAGATATTAACATTAAGGTTTGGAAAGGACTACCAGCTGCCCAAAACTTCACTTATCAAGTGGATCCATTAAGTGAGAGTAAAAAACTAAATCATAACAAGAGATAGGAAATGAAGAAGAAATCAATTCTAAAAATAAGTTGACACAAGAAGCCATATATCTTTTTTTTTTTCTTAAAAAAGAAAACTGTTATAATAATTATAAACCAGATCCCTCCCCACCCCTGTAAAAAGAAACCATTCATGCTCAATCTTTAATTTATTTAAGAGATCAACTAAGATGTAACATTTTTTCATAGGCAAGAATATGCATTTATGCATCCAGTAGATTCACTTTTTACCGATGCTTTAAAATACTTTTTAGTGTCCAGGCGTAAGCCTCACGAAAGATTAGATAAAGCACATAAAAATATATATAAAAAGCACATAAAATTTCATAAAACAACCAATAATCACATAATCACATTAATAATCATTAACAATCTATTTTATCCTATAAATATCAAGTTACAAAGCTAAATGTAAGATTTAGAACTTTACAAACAATCAATAACACGATATAATTCATAAAATAATTAACATGCAATCATCATACTAACAACAAAGATGTTCAAATTAGTTTCTAGGCTCTAGCTATCCCCAACTCAAAAAAAAACCAACTTCATAACATCATAAATGCATCTTCATGCTAGGTTGTGAAGATTGAATTAGTTTTGTTGCGCTGCGCTACGCTTATGCAAAAACGCCTTAGAACATTTTTTAAAACAATGGTTTTTACAAGTTAAAAATTCAGTATCTGCACAAAAACAATGGAAGCCAGAAGCCTAAACAAATCAAATGATTGATTCCATTTTTTCCTATTTGCAGTTCAGTTTTTTGTTTCAAGGACTAGAAACTGATCACAGTCAGTATGATTTCAGTTTTTCTTAAAAACTGAACCATTAGGGTACTTATATGAGTATTACAATTACAATTTTTTTTTAACTCTATTTTTCTTTTTCCTAATTTTGGATCAAGCAGACTAACAAACTAAAGAAACCTGCAGTTTATTTCTGACAATCTAATCATCTAAAAGACTGCAAATGCTAGAGGGAGTTGGCGGTGTGGGGATAATTCTGGTTTCCACTTGACTAAAACACATTTTCCATTGTTCTTTCTACACCAGACCAGACCAGACCAGACCAGACCAGACCAGAATTGCTATCTGAACTTTAAGTGCATTAATCAGCATAACCTCTGTCAGCAATATGTTCACGGAGATGAAAGGATAACACATATCACAACGTTATTTAGTTAAAACAAGAATAGCAGGATCAGTATCAGCAGCAACTAAAAAAGCACCTACAATAAGTCAATAATCACCTGGAATCTCGCCAAACGCTGTTTAAATGAAAAATCGGAATGACAAGAGTTGCATTAAGTAGTCCTGCAACCGCCACTGCATCACATATCTGTACTAAGAAAACGAAAAAAATAAAGTTAAACAAAAACAAATTGACTTAAAAAGACAGACTTTTTCTTAGAGGCCTGGTTGACAACCCTATAAAGGCATAGTTGCCAACTATGTCTGTGGCATTTGCATTCAACATCTGACATAGTCATACATCACATGCACAACCATTTGCAATTGATATTATTTTATTCTAAATAAAGGGGAAAAAGAGATCAATAGAAAAGGTAGGGATGAGAGAGAGTGAGAGAAAGTCTGTCAGCATAGTGTAGAAAAAATGTATTCATACGAAGGATTCCTGCTTTTTACTATCAACAAGGATCAACTATAATGAGTCGTCAAGTCAAATGCCAAAGGTGCAGATATGAATACTCAAATATATTTAAGGCAATGATATTGAATTTTCAATAACATTAATATCAGAACTCAGTCACAAGTCTAGACACAAAATGTTAAACTTTGTGAGGCAAAATAGCTGTTGAGAGTGGAGATTTTATCAAATATAAAATCAAATATACGTCTAGACATCTTTATTGGAATCAAATGCACATGCACTATCCCTTGTCTTAAACATATAATGGTGAATTTAATCAAATAAAGCACCTGCCCAGGAAAACTCCTTTAGGAGACAAAGATACTCAAGAGATACTCTACAGGAGATAAGAGACTCTCGGAAGTATAGTAGCGAGCAAGAAAGCAATAAATATCTAGTGTCATGTCAACGATGGGAAATCGACAAGAAGACCAACAGAATAGAGAAAGTGCACGCGAGGATTAATGGTGACAGCCTGCTGACATGGAAAGGAGGACATCCCACCTTGTGGCATGGTCCCAAGAATCACGATCTGGTATGGCTCCCTCCAAATCAGACATGCTAAAAACTACTATTCAATCCATTGGTGCCAGATAGAGATATTTCCAGGACCACCACTATAACAAGGACGCGTGACTAATGATCGACAATCCAAACATAGCATTTGGGGATCTAACTTAGGTGGCAACGCCCTACTAGTTGAAGGAGCATGCAATCAACAAGGAGATAAGATATTCACTTACTGGTACACATTTAATAAGTTCACTCTTTCTTCTTTACCCACACACTCTCACCATTGTTATTTCTTACATAGTTACATTGTTTCGCATGCTCCTTCACTTAATAAGGAGTTGTCATCCAGGTTTAGTCCCCACCTACTGACCTACAGTAATTGTTGGACTGCCAGTTGATGACCACACGTTCTCATTACAGTGGTAGACCTCATCTTCCTATGGAAATATCTCCATGTGGCATCAGCCAATAGGAGGGTGGTCCTTATCAATTGAGGTATGAGAGCCATACCAGACCGTAATTCCTGAAACCATGTCACAAGGTGGGTTGTCCTCCCTTCCACGTTAGCATGTTGCCTCTAGCAATCCTCAGTTCCTCACTTTCTCCCTCCCTTTTTGATAGCCCCTTAGTTGTTTTCCTTGGTTAACGCCGCATTAAATATTTGTGGTTTTCTTGCCCATTAGTCTACCGCTGAATGTCTCGCATCTCTTAAAGAATATCACTGGGAGAAATTATCTCTTGAACAGTTTTGGGCTCTTGGAGAAGTTCTCCTGGGCAGATGCTCCATTTGGGTGAAATTTAATCATTAACAATCCCTAATGCATAACTTTCAATCCAGCTTGCATTAAGAGGTGTAGTATTGAGAATTCACTACTATACACACAAGCATCTTGCACTTTGTTTTTGAGTGCTAAAAGCACAAGATCAATTTCGTTATATGAACTAAAACATACCGATAAGCGCTGCTGGTTCAACCCTCCATTAGCTTCAATTATAAGAAACCCATTAGACTTTGGCAATTCTGAGAACAATCAAAGCATAGAAACAATAGTTAGCTTCTAAGAGTCTTAAGGATGATAAAATGCTTACATAATTGATATGGTTGTTTAGAAGATATAAAACATCAATAACATATACATTAGAATTTATAATCATGTAGGGGCAGATCACAAAGTTAAAAATTCCTGCATATTAAGATAAGTTAGAGAGCTATAAGTTGAATTATTAGGTCTTTAACTGATTGAGGTTAAAAGATATAATGTAAGATTCCCAACTCTAGTGATTGAAGGGATCATAATCTTTTCAGGATAAGAGTCAATTCTAAAATGTGCCTATATAATTCTAGATTTATTAGAATTGATTAATGGATATTGAGTCATTTGGTTCTTTATTGAAGGCATGGATATTTCATCTCTTTTAATCTTCTCTTATTGCACATTTTGTTCTCCTTTTAGTTCTTCTTACTTGATCTTTTCCTCACAGTTTAATGTTTATGCCTTCACAGCAACTAACCACTTCATAATTCTTCATCTTTCATCAAATCCAACTGAAACCTCAAATGCTGCATCCCTTTTTCTACACATCTAAATTCCAAAATCACCAATTTGCAACCGTCCTACATCAACGGCATCACAATCTTTAACAAAATGTTTTCAATAATATAATATGTACTGCATAGACCTAAGCATTAGTACTATAAGAAAGCTCAACGTGTAGTGTGACACATATCATACAGATGAAGCGGTACCAACTCAGAACATGAAAAGTGAGAATTTTATCTATCAATAAATTGAAACTAACTGCTATCATATAACTTCAATTCTTGTCCATGGAGTTCAAACCTGCTTTAGAAATACTGTCATTGGCACAGGGCTTCCAAACTTGATGGACTTTTGAGTTCCATGCCGTTATCAACTGCATGATTTCCATTTGAGTATTTTGTCAGTCAATTGTAGTTCACATCAGCTGTACACATTAGAAAGTAATTTGAGGAACTATATTATAAGGCATACTAAAAAAGGCTATATATCAAACTTGATTTGTCTACTCTGCAATAAGTGTTTTCACTTCTTTCTGTGAATTCTATATGGTCATCAACATTTTTCACAGCTAGCAACCAGCCTAAAATCCCTATTCACATACTCTACCATGCATAAGGAGGTAAGAAAACATCACCAATTCAAGCACATACCTCTAGCAAAAGGCTGATACAATCATTGTACCGAATTCGAGAATCATACATACAATCATCTGAACTCAAACAGCAGTAAACAACTTCAAGACAATCTAAACTAGTCATAAAAAAAATAATCTACAGATGAAGGGAATCAAATGACTTTGCTAGTACAATGTATTCAAACACAGAGCAGTAAACAAGAGAGTACCGCATTGTGGGTGGCATTAGCCTCCATGAAGGGCCATAGTTTCTGGAAAAGCTGAGGACTTGTATACAGAGAACCAGGTGGTGGCGTGCGCTTGTGCACAATAACAACACTCTTCAAATCTACAACATCGAATCCCAACGAGCCCATGTACAACAACATTCCCGATATATACAACAAAGGAGCCAACAGCAACACTCCCTTTCGCTTGAACACTACTGAAATCACAACAAGCACCAGCCTCTCCACCAGATTCTGCTGCTTTCCCCACCGCCCACCACCAAACCCGGTGTTCTTGTTGCGGCCGTGGCGTAACCGCGGTGACGACGGCGGAGAAGAAGAAGCCCCCGTCGCGGTGGCGCTGACGGAGCGGACTGTTCCCAGACGACTGAGTCCGTGCATTTGTATTAACTACAAAAAGTTAAAAGATCTAAAAACAAAAGATCAACTAAAGACACTATTTTATTTGTAATGGGTACATGGTAATTTGCATCAAATCAAATTCTATGAAACTGGGTTTCTTCGTCTTCTTCTTCTTTAAGTACAGTTATTGCAGAAGCAGAGAGTACTGAGTAGAGAGACGGTTAATGGAGAGAGAGAGAGTAAACAGGGTCACGTGACAGGGATGATGTATGGTTCTCTGTAGTTGTGTTGTGGGTTTTCAAAGAGGGATGTGTCTCCTACAGTCAAGTATAGTGTTTACAGAGCGAGTGAGTTGAGAAATTGAATGGTGTGAAAGTGGGACATTAGGACATTTCACCGACAAACATGAATAGTTGTAACAGCATCATAAATAAATAAAATAAAATAAAAAATCTTCAAATAAGATATTTATTATCGTCAAACGGGTCAAGTCAACATATTTGGTTTCCACAGGTTCTTCAAATGAGATTTTACTTCTCTCTCTTTAGTTATTAGTATATTATTTTTTATATCACATCATCATTAATATTTGATATCTATATCCTTTTTATCTTTTTAATTAAATTCAATTAATATATAATAATTTTAATTTATAAATTTTATCATCATAAAAAATATACCATTATAAATGTCTCATCTAGATCTTTAAAATGAAACTAATATTAAATATGTAATAATAACATGTTAACAATATGAAAAGTTATTATTTCTAACTTGAAAAAAATGGAGGGTAATTAGATTTATTGGTGGGGATTAGGGAATTTAAGTTCTTTCATTAAAATAATATAAATCTATTTCTAAATTAAAGAGTCTTTTGGAAGAGCTCTTTTTCCACTCCTCAAATTACCACACATAGGTAAGCAAATAGAAATTTGAAGAGTGAAAATAGAAGAGTCTTTTGGTGAAACTGTAATTAGTAAAATGTGAAAAACTTACATGTGACGGTCTCATTGCCATCCTCCAATGCAAGTGTGACATGTGGTAATTTTAAATTATAGTTTTATAATGCTATGTGGCCATTTGGTGATGAGAAACTTGGGTGCAACCGATGCATCACGCTAGATTTTGATGGTTGTGTATTAGTCCCACCCAATGAGTGACATGTGTCACTCACTTAAATTTCATTTTTTATTTATTTATCATTTTCTCTCTTCTTCTCCATTTTCAACTGGATCCAGATTTCTATGTCTCTCTCTTCGTCCTCTATCTTGACATCAACTTGTCATGACCGTCATTTCCAGTTCTCACCATTTTTCAGTGACCGTCATTATCTAGTTCTCACCATCTTTCGGTGACCACGGTTTCATTCCGTCATCGTTTCCGGTCTTTTTTAATTTCAAGTGTAATACAAAACCTCATATCAAGAAGATCTTATTTGATTTATCATTTATATTTAGGGCATCTCCAATCATATGCCAAATTGGAGTTGAACTTAAAATTGGGTCAAATTTGGAGCTCCAACCGGACGCCAAAATCAGATGCCAAATTGGTGCAGCACTATTCATTTGGCTCAGCTTGTGTGTTTTGGATTATTGACAATTTGCCTTAATCTATATAACTTCAATCAAATTTATACCCATCGTATCTTTTTTTTATTATTTAATGATTTTGTTTAATTTATATTTGTTTTAATTTAATTATTATTTATATTAACATATATAATAAAATAAAATTAAGTATATAATACATAAATTACTAATTTGTTTTATAAAAAAAAATCACTAATAAAAAATATTATTGCAATATTATGTTAATTAATGTATAATTAAATAATTGGTGAAATATTAATTGTTGAGAAATTAAAAAAAAAAAAAAAGGAATATTCAAGGGAATATTTTTTTTAGTGTAACATTTGGTACAATAGGTTGGAGATGGAAAAAAGAAATTGTGTGAAAGTTACACCATTTTGGTGTAAAAGTAGCACCAAATTGAGATAATGGGTTGAGATAATGGGTTGGAGATGGCCTTTAGTCATAACAATAATAAGCCTGAACAACTTATTCATTTCGATCTGGGATTCTAACATGAAAAATGTAGAAAGGAATTGAAAAATGAAACCTCTGATACTTGATTAATTGTTCAATCAGGAAAAAATGAACATGAGATCTTGCTCCTCTTAATTCTTCGTTTAAACATCCAATAAAAACCAAAATAAAAAATACATGCAAAATTCTCTAATCGGTCTCCCACTCACACACCAACCCACCATTCATTCACAAATCACATCTAGATCCAATCTTCAACGAAGACCCTTTTTATCTTCTTTTTTTCTTTTCAAATTAAAAAAAAAAAAAAAGTTATTATGCATGTTGGCAATGACCGGAAAGATATTAGGTCATTGAAAGATGCAAGTTGGCCTCCATATGTGAGATTATGAGGAGGAAGAGAGAGAATGATGGAAAGAGAGAGCATGTAAATCGGGATCGTAAGAGAGAGAATGTTGGCCTCCAATTGAAAGTGGAGAACTGAAAGAAAGAGAATGAAAAAAAAAAATTAAGTGACATGTGTCACTCACTAAGTGGAACCGATGCACCACCATCAGATTCAAGTGTGGTGCATTAATTACACCCAAGTTTTTCTCTTTGGTGAGACCGTTACATGCAAGTTTTTCTCTAACCCCTTATACCTACGTTATGAGATTGTGGGTTCGAGTCCCCCCTCCCCAAGAAGAAGAAGAAAAAAATCCAAATTTATATAATATTTTCAACAAAAAAAGAGCACAAAACCAAAAGATAAACATTTTCAATCAAACTAAATTGTCTTTCTTCTTTTTAATTTTTATTGCTTTTTCATTTGTTAGATTTTGTGTGGGGTTACTTTGTAAAATATTTTTATTTTAAAAAATAAAAAAGTGTATGCCTCTTTAAGTAATTTTGATAAGGGAAAAAAAATAGAATACTAAATAATTTTAAGAAAGTAAGGCATAAATAGGTGAGTAGAAGGGTCTCACCAATAACATCACTCTTTTAACTATTACATAAGGCTGTCAGAACCTACCAATAATAAACAATATATAGCGGTTCGGATAACTACTCATACAAACCGAAAGAAAACTCATCACAACCATCCATGCTAAGAAGAGGTGATGTGCTTTTCATTTGTTAGATTGATTCCTCGCTAACGCTACTATGAAGTTTCATCTCTTATTCATTTTTTGCTTTTTACTTCACTACTGCTAAATGCACGTCACTTAATAAGTGATTAGGGTTCTTTTTTATTTTTAAAGCTATTTAAAATAAGTAATATATTAAAATAAAGATTTCTATACCATATGTAATTATGATGAAATTGGAAATATATTATATAAGGGGGATAGTATCGAAAGAAAAAAATTTGGATTGCATTTAATGCAATTCAGTGATTTAGAATTAAGTGAAAAGTCAGGATTTTTTACTTTTTATTTTAAATTGTTTTTTTTTTTTTTTGGTATTTTTAAGTTGTTTGACCCATTCTTCGCTGCTTCATCATGTGTGTATCTGCCACAGTTCTTCAGATTACTTGGCTATGCGTTCCTTCATGTATGATACGATATTTTCCAAATTTTGTTTTTATTTTTTAAATCATACTTAATGGTCTTCACTGTTAGTGATTCATCGTATCAATGGTGTTTTAATGTTTGTTGTATTCGTCATTCTATAGTTTTTATGTGTAAATGGAAAATAACATCACGTTACGTTGATAAAAACATGTTGTTGCGATTATTATACACTAATGGAAAACACATAGAAAACATAACCATTAGATACAAATACATTCGACACTTTTATAATTATCTGGTCAGACATATAATCATATGATCGATCTTACTTTACTGTAATTACTGTTGTTGACGGTGATTTTTGATGGTCACCAAATCAATGATTTATTTTCGAATCGCTAAAGTTTATGAATGAGAATGATTAAAGATCAAGAAGAAATAACAAGCAATTACGTGGTAAAACTCCAATGATTGGAGAAACATTCACGGGTTATTGCCTTAGCAACGAAGCTAAATCCACTATGAAGAATCGTTACAAGAACACTCTCTCTCTCTCTTCGTTCTTTCTCTCACATACCCCCTATTCGAATATAAAATGGGGGTATTTATACATGTTGTTTTTAGGGTTTTAAGGTGGCCGCTAGGGTTTAGTGTTGTGGTGCCCAAGTCTCAAGCGGTTTCCTAGTCCTAGTTGGATTATGTTTCCTCTTTTGGCTGAGTCCAATTCTGGACGAGATTCTTTCTTCTTTATTCACGGGAGAACTGCTTGTTTCCTTGTTAAACTCTAATGGTCCACACCGTTGCTTATCGTGGATGCGCTGGTCGCTGATTATGTCTTGTGTTTGGAATATGAACGTTGGTGACTATCTGTCTTATTGATTCCCGAGTATGCCCGAGTAAGATTTACTGCCCGAGCTGATTGTCTTTGTTTGCGGTCGGACTACTTACTCTTTTTTCGAGTAGGTTATCGTGGGGGGTTTCTGCTCCATAAGTTGACTTATCTTGACTCATGCTTTCCTGGCCTTTTGTGGTGATGATGTGTCCTTCACGACTAATTTTTACCTATAACAATACCCTCTTAAATATTTGAACCGATCACGCTGAGTCAGGTCCTCTCGGGACGAATATTTAATCTTAATACTTTTCCATAACTAGTCCTCGTTTGTCGTTTTCTGTATTAATGTATCCTCGTTTAATTCGAAGCCTTTAATGACGTGTCTTAATTGCGACCGCACGCATCTGATTCATCACTCATTTCAGAAATCTCTTGATGGTGACGCTTCTGTTCTCTGGCGGCTCAAGATGCTCTCCGGTTGCCACTTGTCTTTTTTTGCTTGGCTGGGGTACGACGCATTTATGAGACACGACCTCTCTGTTCGCCTGCGTGCAGCCCACGTCATGGCCCACGCCCCTCTATTTTCCCGTTTTTTTGTGCTTCTCCTAGGGTTTCGTTCGTTTTTGAAATCAATGTGCCGCCTATATATGTTGGCTATTCACTTCCCTTTCCCTTCTTATTTCTTCTTCCACCATCTTTGTATTTCTTCGAAAGAGAAGTTTGCCTGTGTCTCTTGCTTTTCTAGGTATTTTGTTTTCTTCTCCAACTTGTCTTCTTAATCCTGCTTCGCCGAGATCATCTGTTTCTGAAACTAAATATACCACGGTGTGTATAAAGCTATCTAGAGGGGGGGGTGAATAGATTTTACGCTTTTTACCCAATTTTTCGTGTTAGTCAAAATTACGAAATTACCCTCAAGATAATATAAACAAGCAAGTGTAATATGGTGCGGAAATTAAAATAACACTTGAATTTTTACGTGGAAACCCTCACGGGAAAAACCACGGGCTATGTAAGTAAGCCACACTCGAACCTCGAATCCACTAAATGTGCAAACGATTACAACCTAATCCCGGAAGTAATCACACACCTACCTAATCCCGGTATGAGTGAACCTAGTCCAATTTGCTTGCGATCTAAGCAACCTAATCCCGATTGCTACACACAAGACTTAGCTTCTCTTGAAGAGAATACAACCCTAAGTGAATATATGAAAATATCCAAAATGCAACATAGAGCAAGGGAAACCCTATATGCTTATCTAAGATGATTAATATGCAATTAAGAGCAATCCTAGATATCAAAACTAAATGACATGTCAATTAGTTTAGCTAATCAATATCAAGCACAAAAACCTAATATGCTAGCACAATACAACTTCTCAAACATACATCATACTAATCTCAATCTTGTATTCAACAAATATAAAATCACATACAAGTAATTAAATTGAGATTGCTAGATAAGAGAAACACAAAATATGTAAGATATTAGTGAAAAGCTTACCAAGCAAAGTATGATGAAGAATCCATGCAAGATGTCATCTAGATGATCTAAGATGATGCTAGATGATGATTGATGATCATGGAAAAGGTGTTTGAGTAATTAAAAATGAGTTCTTGGAATTTTTCTTCTCTTTGAAAAATATCCTAAGTATGAAATCTGAATATGAACTCTTGTGATTGACCTAAAGTCAAAGTGGCATATATATAGGGGGCCAAAACAAAGTGTGGTCGTTTTGATAAGTTTGCCCACTATTTGCCTTGGGCGCTGTACGTAGGGCGCCCTTGTACAGCGCCTGTACAGCGCCCTTGCTCTGTTTTCACGAGGAAACAGAGTGGCGCTGTACGTACAGCGCTTTGTACAGCGCCACGTACAGCGCCCCAACAGCGACCCAACAGCGACCGATTAAATCGATCAGGTCTGAACAGCGCTCAATGGGCGCTGTTCGTACAGCGCTTCTGTACAGCGCTTTTGGGGGCGCCCAGTGCAAAAATGCAATCCTAAGTCTAAGCATGACAAGGCAATTGGATATGCAAGATGCAATCAAACTAACATGCAAGAAGAGATGTTAATGAGCATTAAGGCACACATAAAAGACACACAACATATAAGGATTAAACATATGCATGAGTTGTGAGTGTGTGCATCTATCTCTTCAAGACAAGTAAGCACTTAGAATATTACCTTTGGTGCTTGTCAATAGTGAGGTCTTCAAAAGGGCCTAAGCAATAACACAACATCTAAGCTACCCTTACAAAGCATCCCCACATGTGGTTTGATCACGAAATAAGCCAATTAAACACAACGGGAATCCTAACAATCTCCCCCTTTGGCTATTTCGTGACAAAACCACCACTCACATTGATTCCTCACATAGAATTAGAAACTACGGGACTACAATGATTATCTACATTACAAAGAGATAAGAAAGTAAAAACTTCAAGTCTTCAATCTCTTGTAGAACAATTAAGCCCTGAAAATAAAGTTTCTAGCATTTCCAATACAAGTAAAGTGTGAGATTAATCATGTGAGAACAATACCAAGCATTTGCATTTTTAGAATTTAGGCACAACATTAGCAAATGTATGCAATGAATGATAAATGCAATGCTCCCCCTCAAAGGGTTACTCCCCCTCAATGTATGTTCTCCCCAAAATGCACAAAAGCTTCTATATTTTGCAACTCCCCTTACCATTTCCTACTCCCCCTTTTTGTCATGATATAGGCAAAGGAGTAGTCCCCAACCGGGTCACTCAAAGCAACGAGAGATAGAAGCATGCAAGATATGCATATACATATAAGTCACTTTATGCACTTCAATTAATTTGAGAGAAACAAGGAGATTTATTTGAGAAAATGTGTGAATCCAACATGCTTTGCATACAAGACATATAGCATTCAAGTCCAAAATACAATGGTATTTGGCAAAGCAAATGACAAAGGTTTCTAATTTGAATTCAAACCAATTTCACCAATGTCATGGAAAAAGCAAGGATATAGAGATTATTGATTTTAATTTAAGAGTAACTATATCCAACTTTATAAGCGAAACATGGCATGAGCGACTTTGCACCCTATTAGATTTTTCCGGATAAGATATCCGTATGATAGTAACCATGTTCAACTAATAAAGAAAGAGAGACATTTGGAATGTAATTCCTTTGAACGGATACAAGATCCTTTATTCATTTTGAGTCTCATTAGCTTTCACACAAGTTTTGCATTTTTAAGAATATGCAATCATCAATTCATGCTTTTCATGTGAGCATGTTGTATGAATTTCATGCTTTTTCATTTAGCATAAGCATGTTATTTAAGAAACATCGTGTCATGGAGATAACTATAGGTCATTCACATCATACTTCCTATGTAAATCTCCTAGTCCAAAAATGCATGTTTGAACATAAATATGACATGGATTGTAGACAAGCAAGGTTCACACTTATAGAATTTGAAAGCATATATACATATGTACAACCAAGCTTACTCAAGCAATCAAAAGAAGAGGCATAAGTTATTTCAAATTTTTTGCAAGTTACATGAATGCAAAATAGCTCTCTTTGCTTGAGTTCCCCATATGGGGTCAATCATAGAACATCACTCCACAAGACATATCCCAATAGATCTACTAAGAGTTTTAAATCGAGTAGCATCTAAGGGTTTAGTAAATAAGTCCGCAAGTTGATCATTAGTACCTACATGTTCAAGTACTATGCATTTATTTTCAACAAGCTCTCTAATGAAGTGATGGCGGATGTCAATATGCTTAGTTCTAGAATGTTGAACCGGATTCTTGGAAATATTAATAGCACTCATGTTATCACAAAAGAGAGTGAGAGTACCTTGGTTGAATCCGTAGTCTACAAGCATTTGTTTCATCCATAGGAGTTGTGTGCATCCACTCCCCGCGGCTATGTACTCGGCCTCGGCCGTGGACAAGGAAATCGAGTTTTGCTTCTTGCAAAACCAAGACACCAAGTTGTTGCCTAGAAAGAAGCAACCGCCCGATGTGCTCTTCCTATCATCACAATTTCCTGCCCAATCCGCATCACTAAAGCCAACTAGACTAGCATTAGTGTCAAAAGAGTACCAAATCCCATAGTTGGATGTCCCATTCACATAGCGAATGATCCTCTTCACACAAGAGAGGTGGGACTCCTTAGGATCCGCTTGGTACCTAGCACACACACCCACACTAAAAGATATATCGGGCCTACTTGCGGTCAAATAAAGCAAGCTACCTATCATGCCACGATATAGAGTTTGTTCCACACTTTTACCACTAGCATCCTTGCTTAGCTTCAAAGTGGTACTCATGGGTGTATCACAATGTTTGGCTTTCTCTAAACCAAACTTCTTCACTAGGTTCTTAGCATATTTGGCTTGGGTTATGAAAATCCCATCATGCATTTGCCTAATTTGCAAACCTAGGAAGTAACTAAGCTCACCAACAAGACTCATCTCAAATTCAAGAGACATGACATCAACAAATTGTTGGACTTTGGTGTTGTTGGTGGAGCCAAAAACTATATCATCAACATATATTTGAGCTATGAAAAGCTCATCATTGTCTCTCTTGATGAATAGTGTCTTGTCAACACTACCTCTTGTGTAGTTGTTGTCAACAAGAAATTGAGTGAGGCGCTCATACCAAGCCCTCGGTGCTTGTTTCAACCCATAAAGTGCCTTCTTGAGGCGATAGACATGATTGGGGTGGTGAGCATCCACAAACCCCTTAGGTTGTTCAACAAACACTTCCTCTTGCAAGAAGCCATTGAGGAAGGCACTCTTGACGTCCATTTGGTGCAATTTGAACTTGTGCACACAAGAGATGGACAAGAGAAGCCTAATGGACTCTAAGCGGGCAACGGGAGCAAAAGTCTCCTCAAAGTCGATACCCTCAATTTGAGAGTACCCTTGTGCTACAAGTCTAGCCTTGTTCCGCACTATGTTGCCATCCTCATCGGATTTGTTCCTAAATATCCATTTGGTGCCTATGACATTAGTGGTCTTAGGCCTAGGAACTAGAGTCCAAACCTCATTCCTTTCGAATTGGCTTAGCTCTTCTTGTATGGCAAGAACCCAAAATTCATCATTTAAGGCTTCTTCAACCTTTTTGGGTTCAATTTGAGAGGTGTAACATGTATAGCTAATAAGATTAGCAAGTTGGCGTCTAGTCCTAACACCCTCATTTACCTCTCCAATGATATCTTCTTTATCATGGAGTTTCCTAACCCATGGAGCGGGTTCTTTAGAGTCCAAGAGAGGAACTCTATCAATAGGTTGTGTGCCATCATTGTTGACATTAGATGTCCCAACATTAGGCGACACCACAACCTTCTCCAAAGGAGAATCATCACTAAAAATAACCTCCTCATCATGATCATTAGACTTGAGCCTAGTATCATCAAATACGACATTGGATGATTCCATAACACTTAGAGTCTTTAAATTGAAAACTCTATAGGCTCTACTATTTAAGGCATAGCCAATAAAAATACCCTCATCACTCTTAGCATCAAACTTGCCAAGTTGATCACGGTCATTCAAAATGTAGCATTTGCTTCCAAAAGTGTGGAAGTAGCTAACATTTGGCCTCTTGCCTTTCCATAACTCATAGGAGGTGTTTCTAGTACCGGGCCTTAGGAACACTCTATTTCCTATATAGCAAGCCGTGTTAATGGCTTCGGCCCATAGGTTCCTAGGGACATTGTTGCTAAGCAACATCACACGGGCCATCTCTTGGAGGACCCTATTCTTCCTCTCAACAACTCCATTTTGTTGAGGTGTCCTAGGAGCAGAAAATTCATGGGAGATGCCTAAACCATTACAAAAGGTTTCAAAGGTGGCATTCTCAAATTCTCTCCCATGGTCACTTCTAATCCGTTTAATGCTTCTAATGTTAGAATTCATTTCATTTTGCAATTTAGTACAAAGCATTTTAAACTTATCAAAAGTTTCGGATTTTTCTCTAAGAAAATATGTCCATGTAAATCTAGAGAAATCATCAACACAAACAAAAATGTATCTCTTTCCACCCAAACTTTCGGTTTGCATGGGACCCATGAGGTCCATGTGGAGAAGCTCAAGTGGCTCCTTGGTGGTGAGATACTTACCCTTTTTGTGCATGCTTTTGGTTTGCTTTCCTTGTTGGCAAGGTCCACAAATGCCATTGGCTTTCTTCCCAAGCTTAGGGAGGCCACGCACACAATTGAACTTTCCAAGGGTCCGTAGATCCCTAAAGTTCATGTGGCCAAGTCTTTCATGCCACAACTCAATTTGCTCATCCATGGACACATGATTAGATACAATTCTAGCTTCAAGACAATAGCAATTGTCGCTAGATCTCATGCCTTTCAACAAGGTTTGTCCATCGGGTTTAAGGATAGAGCAATAATCTTTAGAGAACAAGACGGAATATCCTTCATCACTAAGATGTGAAATGCTAATTAAATTGGCTTTCAAGCCATCAACAAATAAAGCATTGGATAAGGAGGGTAATCCGGGAACGGAAATGGTTCCTTTCCCTATAACATTTCTTTTGGATCCATCACCAAAAGTGACATTTCCACCTTCCTCCATAACAAGAGTCTCGAAGAAACTCTTGTTTCCCGTCATGTGCCTAGAGCACCCACTATCCAAGTACCAAAAATTAGAAGAATTTGCCTTCAAGGCTATTTGTGCAACATGGCAAACATTATCATTCTTTCTAATCCACTTAGCAACAATTTTAGCTTTCTTAGTGGTCTTTGGTACATGTGCTCTACTATTTCTAGGATCATGCAAATCAATATTTTCTTTCCTAGAAACATGCATCTTGGCTCTATTCTTTCTCTTTTCAATCATGCTTTGTTTTCTACACATTTTAATATATTGAAAGCAATTTGGTCTAATATGACCATCACAACCACAAAAGTGACAAATAGGAATGAAAAAAGGAATCATACCTCGCCTTTGAGCACGTCCATGTCTTTGTGGATATGTGGGTTCAATCCGTCTTCGTTGTTGAACCGGTCTTGGTTGCTTCCAAGCTTGAGGTTGCATGATTGGTCTCTTTCCTTTGTGAGCCAATTTGGGAGGAGTGTTGGCTTGAGGAACCTTAGGAGGTTGAGCTTGAGTTTTCCTTCTTGGCCCCATTTTCACTTGTGCATTAGAGCTTTGTCCTATTTCTAACTTTTTCTTAGGAGGTTGCACAAATGAAATTTCTTCATTCTTCAAGCTCTTGACAAACACGGTCTTGTTAGAGGTTGAGATTTTCTTGCCATCTTCATACCCAAGACCTCTCTTGTCACTTGGACTCTTTCCAACACCAAGTAAATGATCAAGCTTCTTGGTGCTAGAATCTATCCTAGCCAAGGACTCTTTAGCTTCTACAAGTTCCCTCTTCAAGCCTTCTTCACTTCTCTTGGACAAGTCTAACTCCTCAATTAGCTTATCCTCTCTCCTCTTCAATCTTTCCACTTGTTCACTTAAGTGGTCATTGTGGGCCGAAAGTTCAAGGTTTTCTTCTCTCAACCTCTCAATCTTTCTTGTGCTTTTAAGTGCTAAATCATTGAACTCGGCATGGTATTTAGCAAGCACCTTTTGCTCCACAAACTTCTTCTTGGAACTAGAAGAGGAGTCACTTTCTTCTTCACTAGAGTCAATTTCCTCTTGACTCAAATCTTCCTTTTCACTAGCACTTTTGCTCTTGTGAGAAGATGCAAAAGCTAGGAAGTTAGCCATGAGTTCTTCCTCACTTGAAGACTCATCCTCCTCATTGGAGTCATCACTACTCCCACTCCATGTGGCGGCCATCACTTTACCCTTCTTCCTCTCATTGTGATTCGCACATTCGGGGGCAAAGTGACCAATCCCACCACACTCAAAGCATCGAACCCCTTTCCTTTCGGTCCTCTCTTGTCTAGGCTCAAACTTCTTGAAGGAACTCTTTTTCTTCAAATCTTGTCCTCTTGACCCAAATCCCTTCTTCTTCTTGAACCCCATAACCTTGTTGAACCGTTTCACAAATAAGGCAAGGTCTTCATCCGATTCATGCTTTGCCTCCTTTGCATCCTTAGATGCTTTCAAAGCTATTCCTTTAGACTTCTTAGGAGGAGTAGTGTTGCTAGGAGCCTTCCTAGACTCATATGCAAGGAGACGCCCAATTACCTCACTTGGCTTCATATCCATGTAGCCACTATTTTCTTCTATGGCCGTCACCTTTGATTCAAACCTATCGGGGAGAGATCTCATAATTTTTTGCTTGACTCTCCTATCCGAATACGGGTCTCCGAGTTGATGGCTTTGATTTACTATGTCCATCAATTTGATTTCGAAGTCGTTGAAGCATTCATCCTCTCCCATCCTAAGTAACTCAAATTGAGTTTGGAGGACTTGAAGCTTGGACTCCTTCACCACCTCGGTTCCCTCATGTGCAACTTGAAGGATGTCCCATGCCACTTTGGCAATTTGAGTATTCTGAATAAGCTTGTACTGATTCTCATCCATGGCACACATAATGGCATGCATCGCCTTCCTATTCCACTTAGAAGCCTCAAACTCTTGCACGTTCCATTGCGCCTTAGGCTTCAAAACATCTTGTCCTCCACCCGCGGGAGTCATCATAGGGAGATCATATCCGTCTTCCACCGCCATCCATGCACGGTCATGAATTTGGCATATGTAGGATTCCATCTTCCCTTTCCATTGGGAATAGTTCAAACCGGTAAGAAGTGGAGGCCTTGTGCTAGAAGCTCCTTCGTGGCCACCACCATTTCCACCGTTTCCACTCATAGTGTTTATGAATGAATGAAATGAATGCAAATGTATGAATAATCAAAAATCACACAAAATGCAAAACACACCAAAATAAAGCAAGGATCACCTATGTATGTCTAGGAACCCGCTCTGATACCAATTGAAACTAAATATACCACGGTGTGTATAAAGCTATCTAGAGGGGGGGTGAATAGATTTTACGCTTTTTACCCAATTTTTCGTGTTAGTCAAAATTACGAAATTACCCTCAAGATAATATAAACAAGCAAGTGTAATATGGTGCGGAAATTAAAATAACACTTGAATTTTTACGTGGAAACCCTCACGGGAAAAACCACGGGCTATGTAAGTAAGCCACACTCGAACCTCGAATCCACTAAATGTGCAAACGATTACAACCTAATCCCGGAAGTAATCACACACCTACCTAATCCCGGTATGAGTGAACCTAGTCCAATTTGCTTGCGATCTAAGCAACCTAATCCCGATTGCTACACACAAGACTTAGCTTCTCTTGAAGAGAATACAACCCTAAGTGAATATATGAAAATATCCAAAATGCAACATAGAGCAAGGGAAACCCTATATGCTTATCTAAGATGATTAATATGCAATTAAGAGCAATCCTAGATATCAAAACTAAATGACATGTCAATTAGTTTAGCTAATCAATATCAAGCACAAAAACCTAATATGCTAGCACAATACAACTTCTCAAACATACATCATACTAATCTCAATCTTGTATTCAACAAATATAAAATCACATACAAGTAATTAAATTGAGATTGCTAGATAAGAGAAACACAAAATATGTAAGATATTAGTGAAAAGCTTACCAAGCAAAGTATGATGAAGAATCCATGCAAGATGTCATCTAGATGATCTAAGATGATGCTAGATGATGATTGATGATCATGGAAAAGGTGTTTGAGTAATTAAAAATGAGTTCTTGGAATTTTTCTTCTCTTTGAAAAATATCCTAAGTATGAAATCTGAATATGAACTCTTGTGATTGACCTAAAGTCAAAGTGGCATATATATAGGGGGCCAAAACAAAGTGTGGTCGTTTTGATAAGTTTGCCCACTATTTGCCTTGGGCGCTGTACGTAGGGCGCCCTTGTACAGCGCCTGTACAGCGCCCTTGCTCTGTTTTCACGAGGAAACAGAGTGGCGCTGTACGTACAGCGCTTTGTACAGCGCCACGTACAGCGCCCCAACAGCGACCCAACAGCGACCGATTAAATCGATCAGGTCTGAACAGCGCTCAATGGGCGCTGTTCGTACAGCGCTTCTGTACAGCGCTTTTGGGGGCGCCCAGTGCAAAAATGCAATCCTAAGTCTAAGCATGACAAGGCAATTGGATATGCAAGATGCAATCAAACTAACATGCAAGAAGAGATGTTAATGAGCATTAAGGCACACATAAAAGACACACAACATATAAGGATTAAACATATGCATGAGTTGTGAGTGTGTGCATCTATCTCTTCAAGACAAGTAAGCACTTAGAATATTACCTTTGGTGCTTGTCAATAGTGAGGTCTTCAAAAGGGCCTAAGCAATAACACAACATCTAAGCTACCCTTACAAAGCATCCCCACATGTGGTTTGATCACGAAATAAGCCAATTAAACACAACGGGAATCCTAACAGTTTCAACCCCCAGACCTTTTCTCGAAGGTTCTTCCTCTGTTGTCTGCATTTACCTGTTTTTCGCTATATCAAGGTTAGTTCTCATGGATCCTGAAGCTAGGTACCATCTTTTTACTGTTGGTATGATTGCTATTGAGCGAAATGATGCTCTCACTACATCGGTTGTTCACAGGTTATTAGACGAGCCTCTTTTCTATCAACCGCGTTATACTGACGCCGACGTTTCTGGACTTTTTCAAGAAAGGCCTGCTACTTCTGAGGTTCCTCCTGTTTCAGAAGTTCCCTCCGCTTCTTCGAGTTCATCGCCACCTGACTCATACCAGCCTGAAGCTCGGTCAGACTCTTCTGCTTCCGCTTGTGCTGCTATTCCGTTGTGGAGAAGGCCAGGAAAGAAGATGAGTACTCATAAGATATACAAAGATTCTCACTCCCTGGAGAGCCGAGTCGCGACCCAGAAGATTGTTGAGGACGATATCGAAGAGGAGCATAGGGCTGCTCGCATTTCTTTCTCTCCCGAGCGGATATGCGCCTATGACGTCGAGCCAAACGTGGTCGGCCCTGAAGAGATAACAAATTACATGCGGCGGTTCACGATCTAGACAGCAACGTGGTTTCGCTGATCCCTACTGACGGTTGAGCTGCGTGGAACCCCCCGCCTGGCCACGTGGCGATCTATGGGGCGATGCTCACTTGTGGTGTCACTCTTCCTTTCCAGCCCTTCATTACTTGGTTTTTGGCTGAGGCTCGACTCGCTCCGGCGCAGCTAACTCCGAATAGTTACCGCATCTTGATGTGCATGTGGCACATATGGCATAGAATGAAGCGGCCACCTCACACACCTCGTGAAATCCGACACTTCTATGCGCTGAGGCCCGTGGGGAAGATCGGGATTTATTTCCTTCAATTGACCCAGCCCGAGTTTTGGATCTCAAAAAATGTGGTGGTCAAGGGCGAGATCGAGTCGACCACGGATGAGAAGATGAAGGGATTTGTTTGGGGCTTCCCTACTTCAAACAAATTTTGGAAGAACAGTTGGTTTTTTGTGGGCAAAAGCTAAGGCCAGTCAATAAGTTTTAATCTTGACGGCACTCGGATGACTTGCAAGGTCCCTCGGTACTTTTGCTCACCCCAATGGAACCATATGACTTCCGCCTGCACTGATGAGGAGTTAAAGACTTTGGCTCGGGCGGCTGTCCGTCCTTCCTTTGGATAAGAGGGGCAAACCGTATCTCTACAACGAGGGGAAAATGATTAAAGCTCGCCTCTTTCCCCAGATTTCTGCATGCCGCAAACGCTGTAAGTTAATTGTTTTTGCTTGGTTGCCCTTGTATATATATTTTTTTAAAATTAGTCTACTGACTCGGGCTTCCTATTTTTTTTTTTTTTTTTTTTTTTTTAAGTGTTTGATGTAGACGTGGTCTGCGACGCCCTGGCACGTCGAATGAAAGGCATTGTGGAGGCGAGCCGGAAAGCAGCCCTTTGTCAGCGAGATGCCAGGATAGCTCCTCTCGAAGATGAATCTGATGAGGGTGCTCCCGAGACTCCTCCCGAGGGAGAAGATGAGGAGGGAGTACCAAATTATGTGCCCGAGGAGACCCAGGGTCAAGAGACAACTGCCTGTTCGACGGAGGTTGTGGGCGACCCGGCGGGCTTTGGAGCGAGTAGGACTGCTGCTAATCAGGACAATCAAGCAGGTCCTTCTTCTTCCAAGGGTAAAGAAAAAATGGGGAGCCCCTCTGGACCTAAGCAGGCGACTTTTCCTAGTGGATCCAATTCTCCCCCTTTTGCTGCAAACGTGCCAAGTGCTAATTCCCAGGGTGCTGAAGCAGCTGGGGGACATTCGGGCGTGGTGACTCCGAAGGTTCCATTTCCCGTCGAGCCTATTCCTAATCTTTCGGCTCTGGAGGTCGAGATTTCTACGGAGCCAACTCCTACTCCCGAGGATAGTGGTGTTGAAATGATGCATCCCAGTAAGGGTTCTGAAGATCCTGCAGTCGATTTGGATTCTTGCGGGAGGCAATCTCTAAAGAGGAAAGCCTCGTTTTCTTCTAGCCGCCCTACCCCCAAGATCCCCCGAGTAGTTGCATATGTTGATTTATCTTCGGATGATGAGGGGGAGGGTGATGTAGGAAAAAACGCGAGCATGACCCCGCCACAGGACCGGATCAAGGATAGTGTTGGAGGTTCAACCGACTTTCCTCGGGCAGCCTCATTTACCGAGCTCCCTGAAACCAGTGCTGGTGGTTTGGGCCCTTTCCCCCAGACCGATGATCCTACCCCCGAGACCATGCTAAAGGCCATGGCTTCAGGCCGAGCCTACATTGGGGAGGATCGTTGGAGTCACTTCAGGACTGGGACCGTATTTGACCGGCTCTGTAATTTTTTTAACAATGCTTTTTACGTAAGTAATGCCTTGGTTATATGCATAATTTCGTATTCCTCCTATCTTTTTTCCTTTTACCACTTCTATTTGCTGTTGACTTGCTGCAGATGGTGGCTGAGATGTCCGGGGCTTGTCAAGCCGGTGAAGCCCAGGCAGAAAGAATAAGGCGGCTAGAAGCCCAATTGAAGGAGAGTGAGGATCGTCGCTCTCGGGCTGAGTTAGCTTGTCAAGAGGGTGCTAAGTCGAGTCAGGTGCTCCTAGATCAATGCCTGGCACGGCAAATGGAGGCTGAACAACGAGCATCTTCCGCTGCTGAGGAGGTCAAAACTCTGCAGGATCAGTTGTCGTCCACTCAAGATGCTTTGCTCCAGGCTGAGCAGACTGCTGAAGACGCCAAGTCATCTTATGAACGCCGAATTGAAGACTTGGAGCGTCAGGCCTTGACAATCAAGTCCCTAACGAAGGAAGCTGGAACTAGAAGTACAGGGTGTTGATCGTTTCAAGAGGTCTCCAGCCTATGATGCTTTGCTTCTGCGGGAGTTCCAGCGGGGAATGGTCTCGGCTAGGGAATTCTTCAACTAGAAAAATAGGGCGACTGATCGGGCTAGGACCAACTGGAGCCTTTCAATCAAGAAACATGTGGATACATCTCTGGAGTCCCTTCGGATCCAGATGAGAGAGTTGCGGGCATATTGTATAAGTAAAGGTAAAGCGCCACATCCCATGCACCTTGAGGTTCCTACTGTCGAGTCTTTCTCCACTTTTTATGCCTGTGAGAAGGCGGGGATTAACAATGAGACTCCTGATTTAGGACCCGTCCCCGGGACTGACTATAGCGCCTGGATGGACGATGAAGAGGAGGATGCGATTGTGTGGCCCTCGGATGACAACCTTCTGAGTGAATACGTGATGGAACCTGATCCGGATGTCGGCGGAAGCAGCTCTCAACCCCCAGCGCAACCCTCTTGAGTTTTATTAAATTGCCTCAATTCTTTTTGTAACTGTATTTGTATTCACTTTTTCCCATATATACATGCGGATTTTTATTCTTGTATTCTTATTACGACAAACGCGTAAATGGGACAATCTAAATTCGTTTTGCCCACTTGTACTTGGCTATCTTCGAATTTACGGATCCTTCGGGAATCCCTAGCTTTACTTTGACCGAGTGCCTTATTTAACTGGTAACTAACTTTAGCCGAGTATCTTATGCAATTGGCAGTTTAATCAATTAGACCGAGTATCTTATTTAATTGGTAACTAATTTTAGCCGAGTATCTTATGCAATTGGCAGTTTAATCAATTAGACCGAGTATCTTATTTAACTGGTAACTAATTTTAGCCGAGTGTCATATGTAACTGGCTTTTATCTCGCGATTCTTAAATTTGCTTCACCTTAGCGTTACGCCGAGGCTCACCATGACCATACGTTTAAGGTCCTTGCACAAGTCACCTATGACGTCTCCTGGTTTTATCTGTACAAGGTTTCGCCGAATCGTTGGGGCAATTTATACCGGCCAACACGGCTGCGCATCTCACTAGTCTTTCTAGCGGCGCTCCGAGCAGTTTTTCAGTTACTCTGGTGCCTCGGTTTTGCCTTTTTGCTAAGGGATACGTTTATATCGCCTTAACTAGGCGGGCATGCTATTGTAGCTTATTTGCCCTTCGAGCACTACTCGTCCGCTCTTTCGCGGCTTTATAGCGCCCGACTCTTTTTTGGTGTTTTATTCGGTCTGCTTTTGAGTAACCGCTACTGAAGTATTTGTTCTTTGATATATGGATTTATTTGATTCCATCGAGTACCTCCATACTAGCAACTGAACTTGAACTTGAACTTTATTAGGTGATCAACATGTTTATGAAGTCAATAAATAAATCTGAAATAATTAAAGCGGAAACTAAAACTGAGCTAAGGCAGAATAAATTAATCATAGAACCATGGTCGGATTCCTTAGGGATAGAAAATCTTTAGATACTGTGCATTGCATGGTCGGGGTACCAGGCTGCCCTCTGGTCGGGCTATTATGTAGGCCCTGTGCCCTACATTTCCTTTGATGATGTATGGCCCTTCCCATTTATTAGCGAGAGATCCCGCGGATTTATCTTTGGTATTCAGGGATACTCTTCTCAGCACTAAATCTCCGAGTTGGAATCTTCGCTCCCGAACGTGAGAATTGTAGTACCTTGCAGCCCTTTGCTGGTATGCGGAATTTCTTACTTGCGCTGTATCTCTGATCTCCTCAAGCTCGTCTAAGTTTTGTTGCAGCATATCTACATTATGCTCGGGGCTGTATAATTGAACCCTGGGGGATGTGAAAGTTGTTTCTACTGGGATAACGGCCTCTGTCCTGAATGCCAGCGCAAAAGGGGTCTCTCCCGTAGACGATCTTAAAGTTGTTCGGTATGCCCATAGTACCTCGGGTAGTTTATCTGCCCAGCCACCTTTCTTTGCCTCTAGTTTTGCTTTCAGTGTGTGCTTGATCACTTTATTCACAGCCTCGGTCTGACCATTGGTTTGAGGGTGAGCAGGCGATGCGTAGTAGTTTGCGATCTTGAATTCTTCACACATTTCTCTGAACTTCTTATTGTCGAATTGGGTTCCGTTGTCTGTTATGATGATACTCGGGATCCCAAACCTATATATTATGTTCTTCATGACAAAGCTGGTGGTGTTTGCCTTAGTGATGTGTACGAGTGCCTCTGCTTCTACCCATTTGGTGAAATAGTCTACTACCACAATAGCGTGCTTTGCCCCTCCCTTTGTTCCTGTGGGCATTGGTCCTATCAGGTCGAGTCCCCACATGGCAAAGGGCCAAGGAGAGGTTAAGCTTCTAAGTAATTCTAGGGGTTGCCGAATGTCATTTGCTATTCTTTGGCATGTTTTGCAACTCTATGTGAATTGCTGCGCCTCTGCGAACAGAGTCGGCTAGTAGAATCCTTGCCTAAGTATCTTGTGTGCTAGGCTTTTACCCCCAGTATGGTTCCCGCATACTCCATTGTGGACGTTCTTTAGGATCTTTCCGGTTTCCTCACCGGCAACACATCTTTGCAACACTTTTGAGAACCCTCTCCTGTATAATTCTCCCCACAGAATTGTGTACCGGGTTGACCTATATTTGATGCGTTTAGCTTCCACAGCATCCTCCGGTAGTATGTTCTCCTCCAAGTACTTTCTGAGTTGGTACGTCCAATCGCCTGGGCTTGGTCGGATTTCTGCTATTATGATTTCCTCGGATTCTGCTGTACTTGGTTTAATCAGATGTGCCACTGGTATTGTTTTGGATCTGATACTTGTGGTGGCTGAAGCTAATTTGGATAAAGCATCTGCTTTTTCGTTCTCTTCCCGAGGGATCTGAGAGATCCTGTACACTATGAACTTTCTAAGTAGCCTCTTTGCAATGTCCAAGTAAGCTATCATGTGCTCTTCCCTTACATGATATTCGTTCAGTATCTGGTTAACCACAACTTGAGAATCGCTGTAAATTTCCAGCTTGTCTGCCCTTAATGCTATACAGACCCTTAGGCCGGCCAACAAGGCTTCATACTCTGCTTGATTGTTGGTCGCTTTGAAATCGAACCTCATGGCACACTCCACAGCATCACCCTCGGGGGTTGTTATGACTATTCCTGCCCCATTGCCATGTGTGTTTGATGATCCGTCTACATGCAACCTCCATTGGAATTCACTAGTCTGTTCATCTTCCATTATCTTTTTTACCTCGGCGTCTGGCTCGGTGAATTCTACTATAAAATCAGATACCGCCTGCCCTTTAACCACCGCTTTTGGTGTGTACTTGATGTCGTATTCGTTGAGCTCCACTGCCCATTTGGTCAGTCTTCCCGACACCTCAGGCTTTTGAAGAATGAGGTTCAGTGGGCAGTCTGTGTACACCTCTATTGTATGTGCTTGGAAATATGGCCTCAATTTCCTGGCCGATGTGATCAGAGCTAGTGCTATTTTTTTCCGCCGACGAATACCTGGTTTCTGCTGGTAACAATGCCTTGCTTGTGTAATATACTGGCTTTTGTATTCCTTCCTCCAATCGGATCAATACCGAACTTGTCGCCACTTATGTAACCGAGAGGTATAAGTACAATATTTCTCCCATTACTGGTTTTGAAAGGATGGGTGCTTTCCCTAAATACTCTTTCAATTTCTGAAAGGCTTCTTCACATTCTTTACTCCATTCGAGTCCTTTTCCTTTTTTTATTGCTCTGAAGAATGGGGCGCATTTGTCTGTTGATTTGGCTATAAACCGGTTAAGTGATGCAAGACATCCCGTCAGCCTTTGCACATCTTTCAATGTTTTTGGTGAAGCCATTCCTTCTAGTGCTTTGATCTTCTCGGGATTTACCTCAATTCCCCTTTGGTGCAACAGAAAGCCTAGAAACCTTCCCGACGGTACTCCGAACACACATTTGCTTAGGTTGAGCTTCATCTTATACTTCCTTAGGACGTCAAAGGTTTCCTTCAAATCTTCCGAATGTTTTTCTGCCATGGTGCTCTTGGTCAACATGTCATCCACATAGACCTCCATGTTTTTCCCAATCTGCCGAGCAAATATCCTGTTCACTAACCTCTAGTATGTTGCCTCGGCATTCTTTAATCCGAATGGCATCACTTTGTAGCAATACAAACCCTGGTCTGTGGTAAAAGATGTTTTTTCCTCGTCTGCTTTGTTCATCCGGATCTGATTGTATCCCGAGTAAGCATCCATGAAACTCAGCAATTCGTGTCCTACTGTTGCATCTACCAACTGGTCGATCCTCGGTAGTGGGAAACTATCTTTTGGGCAAGCTTTGTTCAAGTCTGTGAAATCCACGCACATCCTCCATTGTTTGTCCTTTTTCTTGACCAATACTACATTGGCTACCCATTCTGGGTACTTGACTTCCCTTATCGATCCTGCGGAAAACAGCTTCTCCACCTCTTTCTTGATTGCGATGCTTCTTTCTGGATTGAACAATCTTCTCTTTTGTACCACTGGTCGGAACTCTGGGTTGATGGAAAGGTGATGTGATATCACCCTCGGGTCTACCCCTAGCATATCTTCATGACTCCAAGCAAAAACATCCTTATAGTCTCTCAGCAGCGTAACAAGTTGGGTTTTGACATGTACACTCAAGCTTGCCCCTACCTTCACTGTTCTACTCGGATCCTCTGGATCTAGTGCCACTTCTTCGGTCGGCTCGTCTTTCCTATCCTCGGGCTCTTCTCTGGGATCCAACTCAAATTCTCTCGGCTCCTCCACTAGCTCTTCGGGTTCTCCAACTTCTTGCTTGGTTGTTACTGCGTATACTTGGTGTACTTCCCTATCTTTATACACTGACAAGTTTGCTCTTCGGGCCATTTCTTGTGATCCCTTGACCACTCCTACCCCATATTCGGTTGGGAACTTCATCATGAGAGCATAAGTTGCTGTCATCGCTTTGGCTTTGTTTAAGAATGGTCGGCCCAATAAGGCGTTGTACGGCCAGTTTTCTGTATCCACCACTACAAAGTCAAGTAGCACTGTTTTCTGGCAAGGTGCCTTCCCGATTTTCACTGGTAATTTCACCGTGCCAAGCGACCTTACTTCGACCCCTCCAAATCCTCTAAGGGGCGTGGGAAATGGTTGTAGGTCTTTCATATCCAGCCTCAGCTGGTCATATACCTCTGCACTTAGAATATCTGCTGAACTCCCATTGTCAATCAAAATTTGATGAACCTCTCTATGCCCGATCCGTGCGATGATTACCAGCGTATCATTTGGCCTAACATCTACTCCGTGTGAATTGGCTTCGGTGAATATGATCGGGTCCCAGCCTTCCTTGATTCTCTTTGGGTCAGGTTCAATAGAATTGACGTCCAGGTTTCTCCGTGCTTCCATGGCCTCCCGGATTTCCTAGGTCCTTTCTCTATTGCTCTTGCCAGTCGCTGGTCCTCCAAAGATGGTGTTAATTGCCTCTTCATCCTCGGCCTTCTTAGGGCTAAGTTTTCTTGCCCATCCGTCCTGTCGGCTATCCTTCTGTCCATCCGCCCTGTCCACCTTTTTGAAGACAATGTCTTTCAAATGCCCTTCTCTAATGAGGGTTTCGATGTGGTCCCTTAGCTGGAAACACTTAGATGTCTTGTGCCCATTCTCCTTGTGGAACCGGCAATACTTGGTGGTGTCCCTCCGAGCATATGTCGACTGCTTAGGCGGTTCTTTAGACATGTTCTTCTCTTCTAGGATTGCCAGGATTTCTTCTTGATCTTTCTTCTTAGAACTTCTTTCGCGGTTGATCGGTTTTTGGGTCATATGCTCGTCGTCCATCCCGACCATCCCGTGCTTTGTTCTTTTGTTTGTCACTTTTGGCCTCGGGCGCCTTTGTTTGGTCTTTGGTTCTAGATCCCTTTGGGCGACCGCCATGCACGAAGTAGCCTCCTGTGGCAATTTCTTCCTCCTTAGCCAGGGCGTAACCCCCTGCCATGTCTATCATATCGGCATAATTGGTTAGTCGGGCTCTTCTGAGGTCAAAAGATAATTGGCCATTCTGAAGGTTGTTGATGAATGCAGCAATTATCGCTTCGTCATTTGCACTTCCAATCTTAGATACTTCCTGGCCGAACCTTCCCAAATATCTCTTCAGCGACTCTTCTTTTCCCTGTTTGAGTTGGGATAAATGAGCCACTGATTTTTTCCTGTGTACATTCCCGAGGAATTGCCTTGAGAAGGCTTTGCTCTGCTCGCCGAAGCTGCTTATGCTTGCTGCTGGTAGTCTACCAAACCACCGAGAGCCTAGATCCCCGAGAGTCTGGGGAAAATTCAAACATAGCAGTGCATCATTGTGGACATATTGCGCCGTAGCGCTCCTATACCTCCGGACGTGTTCTTTCGGATCGGTATCTTTTTTGAACAGCTCTACGTGTGGCATCTTGAATCTCTCCGGGAAAGGCATCCTCAGAACTCCATTGGTGAAGGGGCTTCCAGACTCATCGTCTGACAGCTTGTTACACCCATATCGCCTGACTAGAGCATCCATTTGTCGACGATTATTCTGAACTTCCCGGGTCAGACTCTGTATGAGTATGTCCCTGTCTCTTTTTGGCTCTCCTATCGCATTGAAATTCTGACTTATGGTCAGTTTTTGACCCCTTTCCTCCGGGTTCGATTCTCTACGTTCTCGGTTTAGGCCATGCAGCAGAACTGTGCCCCTTTGGCGCTTGCGATGATGATTCTATTCATTTTCTTCCGAGGATGATGATCGGTCTCTCCGGTGAATGCGTTTCCTAGGGTGATCTCGATCCCCAGCTATCCGATCCTGATTGTACCCTTTGTCAGAATCATTCCCCTCTCTATGCTCCTTGCTTCCCCTGGCCGTCCTTTCGGATAACATCTCCGGTCTGCTGGTAGGATCTTGCCTTGCCTTTAGGGGTGCATCAGGCGTTGGTATCACTACTGCAGAACGCAATCTTGTTGCCTGCTGGTTTGGGGCGGACAAATTGTGAGGCAACATCAAACCCTCCGTAGTGGAAAGGTCAATTCCCTGCCTTGCTGCGTCTGATATAAGTTGTTGCAGAGAAGCACGGAAACCGTTGCGCGATTTCTTCATTAGTTGTAGGGAAACGTTGAATACCAGCCAGGGTGGCTGACTGGTCCGCCGTTGTTAGGGTTGCATCCACAGTATTGAGAGCGGTGTCATCTTCCAGCTCGATACTTGGCATGCCTTGACTGTACCTGGAATCACTACCATCTCCCTCGCCAGCCATTGTTTTCACAAATTTTCGGGTCCCCCTTCTTCTTGCGCCAATTGTTGACGGTGATTTTTGATGGTCACCGAATCAATGATTTATTTTCGAATCGCTAAAGTTTATGAATGAGAATGATTAAAGATCAAGAAGAAATAACAAGCAATTACGTGGTAAAACTCCAATGATTGGAGAAACATCCACGGGTTGTTGCCTTAGCAACGAAGCCAAATCCACTATGAAGAATCGTTACAAGAACACTCTCTCTCTCTTCGTTCTTTCTCTCACATACCCCCTATTCGAATATAAAAGGGGGGGTATTTATACATGTTGTTTTTAGGGTTTTAAGGTGGCCGCTAGGGTTTAGTGTTGTGGTGCCCAAGTCTCAAGCGGTTTCCTAGTCCTAGTTGGATTATATTTCCTCTTTTGGCTGAGTCCAATTCTGGACGAGATTCTTTCTCCTTTATTCACGGGAGAACTGCTTGTTTCCTTGTTAAACTCTAATGGTCCACACCGTTGCTTATCGTGGATGCGCTGGTCGCTGATTATGTCCTGTGTTTGGAATATGAACGTTGGTGACTATCTGTCTTATTGATTCCCGAGTATGCCCGAGTAAGATTTACTGCCCGAGCTGATTGTCTTTGTTTGCGGTCGGACTACTTACTCTTTTTCCGAGTAGGTTATCGTGGGGGGTTTCTGCTCCATAAGTTGACTTATCTTGACTCCTGCTTTCCTGGCCTTTTGTGGTGATGACGTGTCCTTCATGACTAATTTTTACCTATAACAACTGTTATTGTAAGATAATCGTTATGTACGTATTGTAATTATTGGTTTGCATGTTGTTATAATCATATGTTGGTCATTTTTTTGATTTGTTTTTATTTTTGTAGTAATGGAAACGCCTAGAGGTGAAATTTCTGTTGACACCAATAATGAATTGAATAAATTTGAAGTGTCCCCATATATGGACTCTTCTGTTGTTGATTCTGTGACTTATTTGTCTTGGGAAGGAACTTTAAAAGAAACTTTTGGTTTGAGATACAAAGATGTCATTGCAATGAAATTTGATTCAGTTGAAGACGAATGGGCATTTTATCATGGTTATTCTAGGGCAGTAGGGTTCGGTGTAAGATTGTCTAATAAAATCCATGATAGTGAAGGTAGAATAATCAATAGAGTATAGGTCTGTGAGAAGGAAGGTTTCAAAGATAAGAAGTACATGTGTAATAGAAATTCAAAATGCAGGCCACGGCTGTAGACAAAAGTGGGTTGCAAAGCTAGTTTCTCCATTAGCTTAGACCGTGATACTAAAAAGTACAGCATAAGGGCATTCGAGGAAAATCACTTCCACAAACTAGCAACGTTTCGTGAGGTTGCTTGGGTACGATCTCACAGAAACATTAACACTAAAGACTTATCCCAAATTGATGCCATGGGAAAGTGCTGCATAAGACCTTGTTTGAGATATGAATAAATGGTTAACCAGAAAAGGGGTTACTCTAAAATTGGATTCACATAGAAGGACATATACAACCGGATTGATGCGAAGAGACGGGATGAAGCTTTTGAAAGCGATTCACATGTCGCATGTATGTATCTACACTTAAAGGTGTATTCTTAAACCAATTTCTACTGCAGATTCAACACAGATGAGAAAGGTAGGCAAGCTAATATATTTTGGAAGGACTCATATTCCCTATTCGAATACCAATGCTTCGGAGATGTTCTTGTTTTCGAAAGCACTTACAAGACAAATACCTATGCTAAGCCTTTGGTCCTATTTTTCGGTGTAAACAACCACCATGCGACTTATGTATTTGGAGTTGCACTGTTGTTAGATGAAACTATGTAGTCGTACAGATGGGTCCTTAATACTCTCATGGAATCCATGGACCAAAACATTCCATTTATATACTAACCGATAGAGAAGAAGCAATGCGACAAGCCATCAACTAGATATTTCCCAACTCACGGGACAGGATATGTGGATGGCACGTATCCAAAAATGCATCCATTCGCCCTCACAAAGAGGGGAAGAAATCACCATTTTAATACTTATTGTATAAGCAACAAATAGAGATGAATTCGAGGAACTTTGGAACGAGATGTTTGAGCAATATGGTTTAGAAGAAAACGATTGGATGAGTAGGATGTATGAGAAGAAGCATAGGTAGGTGGAATCATATTTTAAGGGCCATTTTTTTGCAGGCATGCGCACAACTCAATAATGCAAGGCTATGACAATTACATGAAGGATTATTGTAAGTTCCTAAGTTTGATTGGCTTATTTCGGGTGACAACCACAATTGGGGTTTGAAATGTAAAGGGTAACTTATGTGTTGGTGATCAAGCTTAAAGGCCCTCTCAAGACCTCAAGTTGATAAGCACTCCAAAGGTATATCTCTCGTGCTTAGTTTTCATTGAAGAGACTTAGTTGCACACACTCACTTCTCATGCTTGCATATGTATTAATTGCTCTTGTGTGCATTCTCTTCACATTTCACACTTGCACTTCTTTGTTGAATCTTGTTATGTGTTAGTGTGTCTAGTAATTCGTTTCTTGAAGATTGTGTGGAACGTTCGCGCATGCACATTGGTGTGCTTGGTTTAGCGCGAGGATCGCCTTCAAAGAATACCATTGGCTTCTCCTTGGTTTCACCTCATTTTGTGAAATGGCGGTTATGATCGGCGGCCTGACCGCCAAATGGAACTACCGTTATTTCCAGAAGTCTCTAGAATATTATGTAGTTATAATTGGCGGCCCTGACCATCGATCGAAACCATCGATAAGACTTAATTGATTTTAATATCTTGGTCTCAAATCAGCGGTTGGCATCGGCGGCCATGACATCGCCGTTGATACTTGAAGCTCTTAGGTTCATTCGGTAGTTTTGATTGCGTTTGGTGGCCACTTAATGAAAACCGTTGATTGGCGCATTTCAGGGGCAACTATCTTTTCATCAATATTTTTTATTGCCCTCTATAAATACACAATTAGTCACTTTCTTTCATTCAGCTCTTTGAACATTAAGAACCCTAAAGAGGAGAGATTTTTTGAGAGAAAAAACACAAAGAGGCTCATTTGATTCTCTAAACTCATTTCCATGTGCATGAAACTTCATCCAAGCATCATCTAGGATGCATCTAGCATGGGTCTTCTTCAACCCATAGTTTGGTAAGTTGAACACCATACTCATCAATTTAGTGTTCTTACTTATCAATTAATCTCTTTTATACTTGTATGTGTTAGGTTGATAATTAGTGTTGGCATTAATTCCATATCAAAACGTGTTTTACTTGTAATGTTTAGTGGTTAGTAAATGAAGGATTTCGAAGACGAAGGCGTCTTTACCATTATTCGTTCAGTTGCCGGCTTTTAAGAGTTTCGGACATTATCGTCTACAAAGGTATACATGACCTCTATCTCTTACAAGGCTAGGCACACACTCACACATATCATTCTTGTGGTCCCTTCATTATTTTATTTCATTTACATTTCACTTTCACACCTTGGTAAAATATGCTCATGCATTCACATTTAGTTAATAAACTTTGTGTTTTGCATTTTTCTAGGACTATGTCCGGAAACTAGCATATGTGTGGTTTTGTGTTTATATGTTTCTGTATTTTGTGTTTAGGACTTGAACATGTTCTTATTCATGCCTTATTGAGTTCCGTCGTTCGGTTACTCATTCATAAGTTTCGAGTCCAAACGTGTTGACTATGCCACTTTACGTTCTCTTACGTTGTGTTGACTTCATCGATGATTTCCGAGATGATTTCTCAACCGTTTTTCAAATTTGTATAGTCGTTTTCGTGCGTGAGAGAGTCACGGTTCGTAATCCGAAAACGGATTCGATTCGGAGTTCGGACGCTCGAGATACGGGCCGACGAACCGAGAGTGCGCGGGAGAGGACAGCCCAGGCCGTGGGCCACATGGGCTGGCCGTGGTTGAGGCCGTGGGCCCCACGGCCTGGAGCCCCTTCTGCTCCCGTGTGGGCCACGCGCCCCCCACGGCCTGGGGGTGACGTGGCACCACATGATTGGTCAAAAAAGACCTCTCTCTCTCCTCCTATTTCTTCCCTCTCTCTCTCATTTTGAATTTCTAAGAAGAAGATTTCAGTTTTTCCCGTCTAGAATTCTCTCCAATTTTTCCAAACTTCAAAACACCATCTCTTCCTCATCCGGAGTCGTATTTGAGTGATTCAAGTTGGAGAGTGTTCGTATTTGAGTCCTCTAACATCTCCAAGTGGTTTGGTAGCTGTTTGATCGTGATTTCCAGTGGTTGACCACTGCTTTCCGACCAGCATCTTATCCGAGGTAATGGTCTCATCTTAGGATTTCTTGTTATTTGACCTTCCAAATGCTTGGGGTTTTCTTCTTATATCTTTGTTATTGTTTTATGAAAGCTATTTGAAAAGGTAGATTGATTATCATTCCAATTGAAATTCATTTATGGACTTATGTTGACTAGATTTCATGATTCTAGGTTTTTACATTTGTTTGTGAGTTTATTGTGATTAGAATGGCATCTTAGGTTTTTGATACTTAATTGAATTAATTTTGTGTTAAAATGACTTTGAGATTTGATTTGGTCCTTTGATTGAAGAAATCAAGGATTTGTGTATTTGTTTGTGATTTAGAGAATATAGGTTTTGATTGATGTAAATCTCAAAACCTTGCTCTATATTTTTGTCTAGTATATTGATTGATTTAATCTCATATATCTAGACTTTGATTGTATATTGATAGCATCTTGAATTAGGACTTAATGAACATTTTGTGATTCAAGTGTTATATGTGTGAATGAGACTTTGAGTATATGTGTTAGGTGTTTCACATGCTTAGGTTTCTATTCATGGATTTTTGCATCTAGACTTGATTAATTGTGTTTTCACATGTTTAGGTCTATTTGTGCCATAGAATGTATTGATCACATGTTCTATGTTGAAATGAATGTTTGCATCATTTGCATTCACATGATCACACTAGGAAGTCCTTGTAAAAGGCATGAAGTCTTGGTTAGAGTCGGGATGACTCGGATAGCCAAGCAAGAAGTCTTGCCTAGAGTCGGGATGACTCGGATAGGTAAGCAAGAAGTCATGGCTAGAGTCGGGAGGACTCGGATAGTCATGCATGGGAGGCTCCCTAGAGGCAAGAGTGCCTTGGATAGGGAGTTGGCTAACATATTGGTAGGCCTAGGCGTATGGTTAGACATAGACTCCGATAGAGCGGGGTACACGGGATGTGTATGCACTCTTGAGGAATTTCTAATCTACCATCGATGTTGGTTGAGTGTGTTGTCCAATATATGGTGGTTCCGCATCATTGAGGGATTTCATACTTTCCAATAGGGTTGGGTAGGCTTAGACTTCACTAGGTTGGGTGAGCTAAAGATTGGTCACTTTGTGAATGTTCTATGTTTACTTTCCAATAATATAGTACCCAATGGTTGTAATTCAACCCGTGGATGTTTCCTCCTTGGAGGTTTTACCACGTTAAAAAATCCCTTGTGTTAATTCTTTCTATCTCTTCTCTTATATTTTAATTGTATATTTTATTGTCTTGATTCATAATATTCACTTGTGATGTATTGTGAACCAAGTCTTTGTATAGTGTGATTAGAGTATTCATTCTATAGATCAATTTGTATCTTTGATTCTTTTGTATATTGTAATATTTGTTTAGTGACATTTTGCTCACTCTTGTAACACATTGAACATCTTATGAAATACAAGCTTCTTTTGTTGTTATGATTATTTGATATTTTACCTCACATGACTTGTTGATATACTTAGACATTTCTATTATGATTGTGTCATCATATTGTCTATGTATGTCTACCTTGGCTTATTGTGTTGTGTGTAAGGCTACCTTGAGGGACAAACGAATGTTTGTTCAAGGGTTTGAAAAAAAGGTGTAAAAAACCTATTCACCCCCCCCTCTAGGTATGCTTTAAGCAATTTAACTTCGTTTGTGTACATTCAGTATGCACTTAGATTAAATTCTATTTACAAGATTGAGATTATTGTGTTGTTTGATTATGATTTGTATTATGATAGCTATAACCTAGGATTGCTTTATTTATGATAGCTATGTTGTATGTCATGTCATATAGCTTTATTGATATCTAGGAATGTTATTATTGACATCTTTAATCCTAGATAAGCATTTAGTGTAACCTAACATTATTTGCATTTAGAATATTATCATATTCATATAGGTTGTTAATCTCTTCATTGAGAATTAAGTCTTGTGGCTAAGATTGCTTAGTGCGCAAGCAAGTAGCTAGGTCTAGAATTGCTATTACAAGCCCGTTGGGTAGTAGTGGTGGGTTAGTGACCATGGACGGTTTGACGGTGGTCAACCTAGGTTGTAAACATCACTACAAGTAGTGGATTTGAGAACCATGTGTGGCTCGCATAGTAGCCCGTGAGTTTTTCCCTGTTGAGGGTTTCTCACGTAAATCAATCAATGAGCAATTTATTGTTTTTCGCACTTAGAATTAGGTTGATTGATTTTGACTAGTTTGGGGTTTTTTATTGAATATTGACTCATCAAGAAAAATTGGCAATTAACTTGATTAAAATCTATTCACGCCCCCTCTAGATATATTTAGCACACCGTTATTTGTTTCAATTGGTATTAGAGTGGGTTCCTAGATATATTTAGGCAATTCGTGATTTTGGTGTGTTTTTTTATTATTCATACATTTGCATTCATTTCATTCATTCATAAACACTATGAGTGGAAATAGTGGTGGAAACGAGAGTGCTTCAAGCACAAGGCCTCCATTGCTCACCGGGTTGAATTATGCCTCTTGGAAAGGCAAGATGGAGTCGTACATTTGCCAAATCTATGATAGGGCTTGGATAGCGGTTAAAGACGGCTACGCTCCATCGATGATGACTACTATGGGTGCAGGAGAGGATGTACTCAAGTCTAAGGCTTAATGGAATGCTCAAGATTTTGAGGCATCAAAATGGAATAGAAAGGCGATATATGCCATCCTATATGCCGTGGATGAAAATCAATACAAATTGATTCAAAACACTAAGATCGCTAAGGAGGCGTGGGACATCCTAGAGATGGCACATGAGAGAACTGAAGTGGTTAAGGACTCCAAGCTTTAAGTCCTCCAAACTCAATTTGAGTTGCTTAGAATGGAGGAGAACGAGTGCTTCAATGACTTTGAGATCAAGTTGATGCACATAGTCAACCAAAGTCATCAACTTGGTGACCTTTATTCAGATAGAAGAATCAAGCAGAAAATTATGAGATCTCTCCCCGAAAGATTTGAGTCCAAGGTAACGGCTTTGAGAATAGTGGTTACAAGGATATGAAGCCGAGTGAGGTGATTGAGAGACTTCTAGCCTATGAGTCTAAGAAGGGTCCTATCTCCACACCTCCCAAGAAGCAAAAGGGAATTGCTTTGAAGGCCTTTAAAGTTGAGAAGAAGGATATGTAAGAACCCGAATTTACGTTGCGCAGCAGAAAATAGGTTTTAAAATTTTTATGTAACATGTATATCATATACAATATATGAGAATATATAAATAGAATTAGATCATACCCTTGTAGACCAACTCCTTCGTTTCTTTAAGCTTTATTCCGTTTTGAACCACCACGTCTTTCTCGCTATGTCCCGTGATCCAGCAACTGCGTTTGGGCACGTCACGATCTTCAAGGAACTTGAATGGAGGTAGAAGAAACACACGAAAGCAAACCCACCTTGTATGTGAAATTTCCCTCAATGTAGTAGTGAAATATACCTAGAGGGGGGGTGAATAGGTATAGGTTCCAAATTCTTCCAATTAAAAATAATGCGGAAAATTACAAGACAAATGCACACTTGAATAGATTTAGCAAATGAATTGAATTAACTAAGACAAGAGTTAATCAATTTACAAGAAGTGCAATCAATGTAATATATGGAAGATAACGGAAAGTAAAGCAAAATTAAACACAATGATTTTAACGTGGTAAAACCTCAATGAGGAAACATCCACGGGTTGATACCACAACCACCGGCGAAGCAATTCACTATGATGAAAAGGACTTACACACTCAAGCTACCAACTCATGATATCCGCTCAAGCTATCAACTCCTAGTCTACCCTCGGGCCTAGTGAACCACCTAGCCTACTTCCTATCTGAGATGTGTCCTACACCTCTAGGAAGCAACTTCCTATCCAAGACGCTCACGTCTCTAGGAAGATTTCTTGCTTGCCTATCCGGATCCTCCCGACCCTAGACAAGACTTCCTTGCTTGATTATCCGAGTCCTCCCGACTCTAATCAAGGCTCCCTTGCTCTATCCACAAAGCTTCACTCACTTTGCTAGAGACTTCAACCTAATGCAAGGCTATGATCTAAAGTGATGCAAATGATGCAAGCACAATCAAATTAAGCTAGATGATCAATCAAGCAAAATGTACATGTTCAATGATAGTCTAGAATATGATTTCAACACACAATCACAAAAGTTATCTAGAAATCAATACATGCAAATCAATAAGAACAAAGGTATCAATATTCAATTTAGCACACTAAAAACCTAGTTCTTAGATCATGAAATAAAACATAGAAAATAACATGAAGCACATCACTCATACATTTTCTAGAATCAATTTCATGATAGTTCAAGTTTAGCACATAAATGTTCAAGACTAATTACAAAGCTAAAACTCAATTAACAAATGATCAAATAACCCTAGCATGTGATCTAACATACTTCTTAACAAATTTCATCAATCAAATGGAAAGAATCAATAGTTGATCAAAAATGAAATTGAAAAAGAAGAAGTTGAAAATCAAGAACTGACCACGGACTGAAATTGACCAGCTGAGAAAAATGCCGAAGTCAACTGCCTCTGGAAATGCTTGTGGTTTGTAGCTCTCTTCGAGACCAACAATTTTGGTTTTTGAATCGAATGATTTCGAGTTCGTATGAGAGAGATATGATCAAAACAAGTAAACAAAAATGTTGAAAAACTGATGCGGGATTTTAGTGTTCTTCAAAAAAATTGCATAAGTGTGGAGGGAAGGAGGTTTGATTAAAAGGAGGGAAAAGGAGAAGATTTCCGAGCAAATCACGTGCTGCCACGTCAGCACCCCGTGGGGGGCACGTGGGGCCCACGGGAGCAGAAGGCTCCCTTTCCCGTGGGGCCCACGGCCTCCCACACGGGCTGGCCAAGTGGCCACACGTGATTTGCACACCTCTCGCGCGCTCCCTCGGTTCGTTGCCCCATATCTTGAGCATCCGACCTCCGATTTCGAATCCTGTTTTCGGATTACGAACCGTGACTCCCTCACGCACGACTACGACTACTCAACTTTGAAAAATGGTTGAGAAATCATCTCGGAATCCGATGATGAAATCAACACAACAAATGAGAACGAAAAGTAGCATAGTCAACTTGTTTGGACTCGAAACCTTATGAGTGAGTAACCGAAATGACCGGAACTCGATAAGGCATTAAATAAGAACATGTTCAAGTCCTAAACACAAAATACGAAAACAAATAAACACATATTCACACAAACATGCCATATCAAAGAGATAGTCACAAAGCATGCAATTTCACAATGTTTGTCAATACAAGATCAATGCATGAGCATGCTATGAAGTGTGTGAATGTGTTATACCAAATGTTTGAACCACGATGCAGGGACACACATGTATGAATTGTGTGTGTGTGCGCTAACGCCTTGCAAGAGGGTGGAAGTCAAGTTTTACCTTTGACGATTTTCACCTCTTGAAGACGACTTTTGCACTAGATGTTGCTCTTCACTCTTTGAGCTTCCTTTCTTCAAATAATGTCCTAAGCAACAACTAATACAATCATAGAGTGTTTTGCAATGGAATCAAGCCAATACAAATAGTGAACCTTACAATCTCCCCCTTTGGCTATTCCATTGGCAAAAACACTCAACCTCACCATACAATGTTTCTCTCAAATAAACTCAAGATGATAGCATACTCTCAATCTCACATTACAAAGAAATTCCTAGACTAAAAATCTTCAAGTCTTCAAGAATTCCTCTTTCGGTCTTCAAAGTACCTATGAGAGAAAATAGCAACCAAACAAGAGATCTTCTCTAAAGAAGAATGGTGAGTTATTTAACCAAACAACAAACAAAGAAGATATCCCTTATCTCATACACAAATGCATTATCTCAAGTGAATAAAATATGTTCAAGTTAAAGCATTCCCTTAGTTTCCCAATTTCCAAGAACCAACTATCCTTAACATTGTCAAGAAAGAATTCTTTCTCCCCCTTAAGACAAGAATTCTCCCCCTTAAGACAAAGTCACAATTAAGCACTAAAGAGGAATAAGATTCACACAATTGGAACAATTTCCACACAAGGTGTGAAGTATACAAGAAACTCCCCAATATCAAACATGGTGAGGTATACATTTTCTCCCCCTTTTTGTCAAGGAATAGACAAGGGACACAAGAGATAAAGAACGAGATATTAAGCAAACAAATCGTATAGAAAGCGAAAGTTGAATAAACTAAAGCTCCCCCTTAACATATGCTCCACATATTATCAACAAGTAGATTTGTTCACAAGGGACATCACACAATCACACAATCAAGCAATAAGAGAAAATATTTCATAACTTATCAAAGTTCAAGAGAGAATCATAGATTTTCATTAATCTCTCAAAAATATTCTCACATTGCTAATGAATCAAGCACATAAGCAAAGTGTGTGTGTGTGAATGCTTCTCAAATATATAGTAGGAGTAATTGTGATATCAACATGCAAACTCTATCCACACCTATCCATCTAAAGCCTTTCCAAAAATAGGTCAAACCGATATTCATCCGGTTTTTGCTTTTAAAATGAATAGATATCAACATATGAGCGTGTGTGTGCATGTGGCTCGTTTTCCCCGTTTCTATTTGTCAACCCGAGCTATTTCACAATTCTCAACTATACACCAATAAGCCTTTTAATTTTTCATTTCTTTTAGGCTTAGAATCAAAGATTTTTTTTTTTTTTTTAATGATTCATTTCAACACTTCTTTGATTTTACTAACAAAAACATATACTCCTCATGGCGGCTTTCACTCATCACAATGGCGTAGCCCTTTCCTACATTGGGTGGCTTCACAACCAAGGTGTGTAGCCCTTTCCATGAGGGTGCTCGTTGAATTACTATGTAGTGCCGAAGCAAAATGGATACATACCATAGGTCATCTATCATGTACTTAACAATAAACTTCTAGATGCATCCATTATCTACACATATTCAACCACAAAAACTCAAAAACTAAAACATACAAGAGAAGCATTAGTGCACTTTTCAAAAATAAGATTTTCAAGCTCAAGTGCATGATCTAAAAACAATAAAAGATACTTGTTAAAGATCATTACTTCTCAAGTGAGTAGCTCTCAAAGACAATGATATACAATTAAAGTTTTGCTCATCAAGCCACTCACAATCACACAAAGACATCAATCAACACAAATCATGCCAATGGACATTCTAAGAGTTTTAAACCTCTCTTTGTCCAAGGGCTTAGTGAACAAGTCCGCAAGTTGATTTTTAGTAGGCAAATGCTCTAGAGTAACAATAGAATGTTCAACTAGATCTCTAATAAAATGATGCCTAATGTCTATGTGTTTAGTGCGGGAGTGTTGAACCGGATTTTTAGAGATGTTAATGGCACTTAAGTTATCACAATAAAGTGTCATTTTTCCTTGTTCTATCTCATAATCCTTAAGGATTTGTTTCATCCAAAGTAATTATGTGCATGCACTTCCGACCGCAATCATACATACAATAACACATATCATGATTAAGATCAATGTGAACAATTATCATCAAAAGATCTTAAACTAGCAAATGTCAAAGAGGACCATATAAACACTATACTAGTTCTCAATTATGACATGCTTCATGAATGTGATACAAACAATGAGTTGATAGATGAAAAATCAAGTAAGCAAGCAATATGATATAGAGATACCTTCGCAAGCTATTTTCACCAAATACAAAGCCTTCACCCTTTTTATGAGTCCTCTTGGCTTGTAAGTCCTCATGACTACAAGTTATAGGTGTGTCGATCCCAAGAGACTAAAGACAATGTAATCCAACTCAACCAAACAAAAAATTACTTTCTTTAAAAGTCATAACATGATTGTTACCATATAGATATCATAAAAACAACTTCTCAAAAAGTTAATCAATAGATTTCGACTATCATAGCAAATATGTGAGATAGCTAAGTTCATGTCAAGTTATATAGAAACAAAGCTAGATAGCTAAGTTACTTAACAACTTGACACTAATCTTAAAGCTAACTCACATGTGCAATCTTACACTAATGGTAAGAGCACTCACCCTTGACCCATTCGGTCTTGGGTGAAACTACACAAACACTATCAAGATTCTTATTGACAACAATGTTGAAACTAGAATAAAGTTCTTCCATCTCTTGATTCACAAGAATATCATTGATACTCTTCTTTTCAACATTACTAGCAACACATGCATTGTCAATTTTTACAAGGTTTCCATTCTTCACAATCCGGACATTCTTAACATGCTCTTTAGACATTATCATACTTTTCATACTAAAAAGCTTTAGCATGCTTAAATGAAGTTCAATCTCTTTATCCCTAGATGCATTTCCTATTTCGCAATATTCAATATATTCAAAGCACTTGGGCTTGGTATGACCTATGGTATTGCAAGAATGACATATGGGAACAAAATGAGAAATTTTACCTTCCGGGATTGGAGAAGCACAAATGGGAGTTTCAAGGGGTACCTTATTCTTCAACTTGTTCTTCTTCTTAGGAACGTCTCTTCTTAGGAGCTTTCACATCAACAATGACATTATCCTTGCTTGTAGGAAGTGATGCTTCTATGAGCTTCTCCTCAACTACCAAGTCAATTGAGCCTCCTAAAGACAAACTAGAGATAATCCTATCCTTTTCAAGAACAATCCCTTCAACTTCTCTAAGCTTCTTGAAAAGAGCATTCTTTTCACCTAAGAGCCTTTGAGTTGTTGAAACAAACTCATCCACTTGTAATTTGATCAAATCATTCTTCTCATCCACCTCACTTAAGGCTATCTTCAAACTATCTTCAAGACACTTCACCTTAGCCAAAAGATCAATATAGGTAGGATTCTCACTTAAGCACACTTGATGATTTGTATCAACCTCCTTGTCTAATAAATCTTGACAAACATTCTCTAGGATAGAATGAGAGGCCGTGAAGGCAACAAAGTTGCTCACACGCTCTTCATCACTAGAAGACTCATCTCTAGAGCTCTCCTCCTCACTAGAGTTCTCATCATTGACCCATATGGTCTTTGGAGCACAAACACAAACATCATGATCATTTCTTAAGGCAATAGTATATCTAGAAGATAAAACATCAACAATCTTCTTTATAAAGATATTACTCATGTTAAACACATCATTATTGCCATCAACAAAAATATCATCAAGACTATGAATATGATCATGTGAAACACTCTTTTTCAACCAAATCTTCTTGACATTCTTCTTGACATGATTGTCATTAACATGCACAACATTCAAAGAGTTATCATTAGAAACATGTTTAGAAGAATGACTAGGAACATTTTTCACATCATACTTTTTAATCCAAGCTTTCTTAGTATGTTCCTTTACAAGATTATTGGCAATGTGCACAAGATCCAAAGGCTTCTTGGTAGCTATGGAAGTGCTCTTCTCATGAGACACTTTGGTTTGTTTACCTACTTGACAAGGTTTACAAACACTTTCTAGCTTACTACCAAGACTAGGTAGACCTCTAATTTTTCAAGCTTATTTATGCCCTTAAAGTTCATGTGGCCCAAACGTTGATGCCACAAATCAAGCTTGTTGCACTCATGTGCCATATTGCAAGTTAAAGGGTCTATCTCAAGACAATAGCAATTGTCTATAGACCTTTTGACTCTTAGGACAACATTGTCCTTTTATCAATTATTGTGCACACATCTTTGTTAAAGCTAACTTCTTTATAAATTTCACACAAGTGAGTAATGCTTATCAAGTTAGCTTGTAACCCATCAACAAACAAAGTGTTTCGAAGTTTAGGCAATCCGGGGATACATATTGTTCCCTTGCCTAGAACTTTCTTTTTGGTACCATCACCAAAAGTAACCCAACCTCCATCCTTTAAAACAAGATTCTTAAAGAACTCTTTGTTCCCGGTCATGTTCCTAGAGCAACCGCTATCTAGGTACCAAGAATAGGAGGAGTTGGCACGTAAAGCATATTGTGCAACATGACATTTAGATGTGTCTTTTCTAATCCACACATTTTTCACAACATGCCTCTCACTCTTACTTCTAACATGCTTTGATTCAATGTTAGGCTTTTAACATGCACCTTGACCTCATTGGTCACATTTTCAAAAATATCAAACAAAGCATTATCAACTTTCTTATGCATAGTAGAGTGAGGCACAACACAAGATTTAGCAAGCAAGTCATCAACAACTTTTTCAACAACATGCTTTTCCAAGGTCTTCCTAGGTCTATTTCTATATCCATACATGGATGATTGCCTAGGTCCATTCAAAGACATATCATGAAAAGCATTATCAAATTCACATTTCCGAATGTATTCAAAACACCTAGGTCGAATATGTCCTACCATATTACAATGATGACAAATAGGTATGAATTTGAGAATTTTACCATTTGCATTTGCTTCTATAGCATTTGGTCTTCTCACAATTTTACCTCTTTGAAGAGCAACCCTTGGTGCTTCACCTCTTCCATTTGAGGTTGATGCTTTTTGAATTTGATCTTGTTGAGTTCTTCCATTGAACTTCCTTGTTGATGTAGAGGCACCTCCGATAGCTTTCATAGCTTTACCTTGAGTGAGTGTACCTACATTTGTTTCAATGCTTGCTTTGACAAAAATAGATTTGTTAGATGAAGGAGTCTCCTTCTCATTGATATAACCAAAACCTCTTTTGTCACATGGATGCTTTCCACTTTTAATGAGGGTTTCAACTTTGTTAGAACTAGATGACATCTTGCTAATCATCCTATTAGCCTCATCAAGTTTCTCACGAAGCATCCTAATTTCAATGGCATATTTTTCCGCTATGTCATCACTAAACATAACATCTTTACGTGATTTATCAAGCCATTGTTCATACTTTTTCTCTTGATTTAAATGCTCATTAAGTTTGGATTTAAGCACATTTTCAAGTTTCTTAGCATTAACAAGAGAACAATCTCTTTGCTCAATTTCTTGCTTCAAGATACCAAGTCTATCATTGCTATCTTTAAGATTCAATTCTAGACTTAGAATCTTGTCTTTAAGTTCATCGAATTCTTTTGAGCCAAGAGCATGATCTTCTAGCTTCTTGTTGAGGGACATATTGACTTTGGATAAACGTTCATTTTCAAAAGTAAGATCATTGATCTTTTTCTCATCTAAGTCAATATGTTCAACAAAAGAAGCCACATAGGAATATACTTCCTTAATCATGATTTTATCACAAACAAAAACAAACACAAAAATACTACAAAGAAAGGATCAATCTAAGTGCGTCTAGACACCCGCTCTGATACCAAATGAAATTTCCCTCAATGTAGTAGTGAAATATACCTAGAGGGGGGTGAATAGGTATAGGTTCCAAATTCTTCCAATTAAAATAATGCGGAAAAATTACAAGACAAATGCACACTTGAATAGATTTAGCAAATGAATTGAATTAACTAAGACAAGAGTTAATCAATTTACAAGAAGTGCAATCAATGTAATATATGGAAGATAACGGAAAGTAAAGCAAAATTAAACACAATGATTTTAACGTGGTAAAACCTCAATGAGGAAACATCCACGGGTTGATCCACAACCACCGGCGAAGCAATTCACTATGATGAAAAGGACTTACACACTCAAGCTACCAACTCATGATATCCGCTCAAGCTATCAACTCCTAGTCTACCCTCGGGCCTAGTGAACCACCTAGCCTACTTCCCTATCTGAGATGTGTCCTACACCTCTAGGAAGCAACTTCCTATCCAAGACGCTCACGTCTCTAGGAAGATTTCTTGCTTGCCTATCCGGATCCTCCCGACCCTAGACAAGACTTCCTTGCTTGATTATCCGAGTCCTCCCGACTCTAATCAAGGCTCCCTTGCTCTATCCACAAAGCTTCACTCACTTTGCTAGAGACTTCAACCTAATGCAAGGCTATGATCTAAAGTGATGCAAATGATGCAAGCACAATCAAATTAAGCTAGATGATCAATCAAGCAAAATGTACATGTTCAAAGATAGTCTAGAATATGATTTCAACACACAATCACAAAAGTTATCTAGAAATCAATACATGCAAATCAATAAGAACAAAGGTATCAATATTCAATTTAGCACACTAAAAACCTAGTTCTTAGATCATGAAATAAAACATAGAAAATAACATGAAGCACATCACTCATACATTTTCTAGAATCAATTTCATGATAGTTCAAGTTTAGCACATAAATGTTCAAGACTAATTACAAAGCTAAAACTCAATTAACAAATGATCAAATAACCCTAGCATGTGATCTAACATTGTAAGGATTCCCGTTGTTTTTAATTGGCTTATTTCGTGATCAAATCATAAATGGGGATACTTTGTAAGGGTAGTTTAAATGTTGTTGTTAGTGCATTAGGCCCTTTGAAGACCTCATTATTGACAAGCACCAAAGGTAATATTCTAAGTGCTTTCTTGTCTTGAAGAGATAGTTGCACACACTCACAACTCATGCATATGTTTAATCTTTGTATGTTGTGTTTCTTTTTGTTGTGCATAAATGATTATTTACATCTCTTCTTGCTTGATTTTATGATTGCATCTTGTGTTGAAAACATCATAGCATTTAGGCTTTAAAGATGCATCTTGTTTGACTTTGTACCCCTTGCAAAATTGCTTGAGGGATACATTTTTGGGGCTGTGCGCTGGTCCACCAGCGCCGGTCGACCAGCGCCGCTCACCGGCGCAAATCGCCCAGTGGCGCGCCGCTGGTCGTGCGCTGGTGTGGACCAGCGCCGGCCACCAGCGCCGATCGCCCAGTATGGCACCGCTGGACTGGCGCTGGTGGAAGCGCCTGACGTCCAGCGCTGGTCCACCAGCGCAGGTCCACCAGCGCACAGAGTATTTTTCTGGCGAGTTTTCAAAACGACCTCACTTCACTTATGGCCTCTATATATATGCTAACTTGATTTTAGGTCATTTACAAGAGTTCTTATTCATGCTTCATACTTAGGATATTTTTCAAGAGAAGAAAAATACACAAAGAACTCATTTTAATTACTCAAACACAATTTCATGATCATCAATCATCATCTAGCATCATCTTAGATCATCTAGATGTCATCTAGCATGGAATCTTCATCATACTTTGCTTGGTAAGCTTTTCACTAATATCTTACATATTTTGTGTTTAATTTATCTAGCAATCTCAATTAATTACTTGATTGTTATTTTGTATGCTCTAGATACAAAATTGAGATTAGTATGATGTATGTTTGAGAAGTTGTATTGTGCTAGCATATTAGGTTTTATACTTGATATTGATTAGCTTAACTATTTGACATGTCATTTAGTTTTGATATCTAGGATTGTTCTTAATTGCATATTAATCATCTTAGATAAGCATATAGGGTTTCCCTTGCTCTATGTTGCATTTTGGATATTTTCATATATTCACTTAGGGTTGTATTCTCTTCAAGAGAAGCTAAGTCTTGTGTGTAGCAATCGGGATTAGGTTGCTTAGATCGCAAGCAAATTGGACTAGGTTCACTCATACCGGGATTAGGTAGGTGTGTGATTACTTCCGGGATTAGGTTGTAATCGTTTGCACATTTAGTGGATTCGAGGTTCGAGTGTGGCTTACTTACATAGCCCGTGGTTTTTCCCGTGAGGGTTTCCACGTAAAAATTCAAGTGTTAATTTAATTTCCGCACCATATTACACTTGCTTGTTTATATTATCTTGAGGGTAATTTCGTAATTTTGACTAACACGAAAAATTGGGTAAAAAGCGTAAAATCTATTCACCCCCCCTCTAGATAGCTTTATACACACCGTGGTATATTTAGTTTCAAACATACTTCTTAACAAATTTCATCAATCAAATGGAAAGAATCAATAGTTGATCAAAAATGAAATTGAAAAAGAAGAAGTTGAAAATCAAGAACTGACCACGGACTGAAAATTGACCAGCTGAGAAAAATGCCGAAGTCAACTGCCTCTAGAAATGCTTGTGGTTTGTAGCTCTCTTCGAGACCAACAATTTTGGTTTTTGAATCGAATGATTTCGAGTTCGTATGAGAGAGATATGATCAAAACAAGTAAACAAAAAATGTTGAAAAACTGATGCGGGATTTTTTTTGTTCTTCAAAAAATTGCATAAGTGTGGAGGGAAGGAGGTTTGATTAAAGGAGGGAAAAGGAGAAGATTTCCGAGCAAATCATGTGCTGCCATGTCAGCACCCCGTGGGGGGCGCGTGGGGCCCACGGGAGCAGAAGGCTCCCTTTCCCGTGGGGCCCACGGCCTCCCACACGGGCTGGCCAAGTGGCCACACGTGATTTGCACACCTCTCGCGCGCTCCCTCGGTTCGTTGCCCCATATCTTGAGCATCCGACCTCCGATTTCAAATCTGTTTTTAGATTACGAACCGTGACTCCCTCACGCATGACTACAACTACTCAACTTTGAAAAATGGTTGAGAAATCATCTCGTAATCCGATGATGAAATCAACACAACAAATGAGAACGAAAAGTAGCATAGTCAACTTGTTTGGACTCGAAACCTTATGAGTGAGTAACCAAAACGAACGGAACTCGATAAGGCATTAAATAAGAACATGTTCAAGTCCTAAACACAAAATACGAAAACAAATAAATACATATTCACACAAACATGCCATATCAAAGAGATAGTCACAAAGCATGCAATTTCACAATGTTTGTCAATACAAGATCAATGCATGAGCATGCTATGAAGTGTGTGAATGTGTTATACCAAATGTTTGAACCACGATGTAGGGACACACATGTATGAATTGTGTGTGTGTGCGCTAACGCCTTGCAAGAGGGTGGAAGTCAAGTTTTACCTTTGACGATTTTCACCTCTTGAAGACGACTTTTGCACTAGATGTTGCTCTTCACTCTTTGAGCTTCCTTTCTTCAAGTAATGTCATAAGCAACAACTAATACAATCATAGAGTGTTTTGCAATGGAATCAAGCCAATACAAATAGTGAACCTTACAGTATGGTGAAGTTCGGCCACCCTCTTACATAAACAAGAAACTTTTTCTTTTTTTTTTTTCTGTTTTCTTGAGTTGGCCGCACCCTGTTTTGTGTTTCTTTTTCTTTTGCGTGAATTTGTGGTTTAATTCAATTCATCAAACTTTGTGAATAAATTAATCACCTTTAAGTCTCTATTATCTAGTTATATAAATATATCTCTATATATTTTTCAAACTAGATCATTTTCTTTTTCCAAATATATCTATATATATTCAAAAGATAATTAGTATTTAAGTGTCATAGGTAGAGTAGGATTCTAACTCCCACATAACCCTAGTTGACTTAAACTTGAATACTTGACTTATCAAAGAATAAATAATCTAATTATTTTATGTCTCAGTCATGATTTGAACCCGCAACCTCCATTTAATAATTAATTCATAATTCATAATTATTAATTCATTAATTAAATAATCTAATTATTTAATTATTAATATTAATTAAATAACTTCATTATTCAATTAATCCCTGAATAAATACGTGCCACTTTCGTAACATAATTAATTGGACAATCCAATTAATTAACCGTGACTCTTGTTACCTTTAATCAATCGGGCTAGTAAGGGGACCTAATGGACCCACAGTTTTGAGCTCCAATAATACTTAGAAATAATTAATTAAACTCTTTAATTAATATTTCATGATTATTAACCTCGGAGTTATTCCACTAAAAACCCGAGGCTGCACTCTTCCAACTGTAGATGTATTATACAAACGGAAATTACAGCTGTCCATCGATATATCTATTGCATATGGTATGATCCTCCACAAGTAGTTCATAATTAGAGCTAGGTCATAAAGTCTGTTGTACCTCTCTAATTATATCTTTTCCTTTAATTACCATTGATTCTCTAATGAACAATAAATCTTACATTCCTTACGGAATTAGGGGAGCACTCATATTGTTCAAACGCCGAATCAGTCCTTAAGGGAACTACTATCTACTTCTCGCAAGAAGGAGTTGATTCCTCTATTGTGTAAAAACCTTCCCAGTCACAAGCCAAACCGAGATTCCAATATACGAAACATATTGACCGAGAATGTAAATCCGATCTCACCCATTGTATATCAAAAAACATGATCTAACCTGAAGGGGTTGATAAGACACTCAGGATTAAGATCACCCATATATAGTCACCTTTTGTCGATACATATGAATCTCATCATGTAACGGATCTTATTGAGAGATTCATATAGATCGTGGCCCAGTCCTATATGATCACATCATACAAGGTGCCTCCATTATCACATCATCATATGAATGATCTAGGATAAGATCACCGTACATTACGGAATGGACCGCAGCTATAGATTAACCACAAATAAAGTACCCAGCTTTATTTGCTATCTACGGAATCTTTAGATTGCTTGTTGCAAACTGAATCCATCTGTATATGACATTCATATACTAAGTTTGAAAATACATCCGACAATCTTGGATGTTAAGTACACATGTTATATATAAAAGTATGAGACAATTTGAATGAATAAACTACTTCTTTTATTTATGTTTAGTTCATATTTACAAATTACAAGTTTTAGGGCAAAAACCCCAAGAGGATAATGATAACTCAGATGAAGACATGGCCTTATTGTTGAGAAGGTTTAAGAAGTTTATCAAATTCGAGAAGAAGGGTTTTGGATCCAAAGGCTGAAGAAAAAAGCTCCCTTCAAGAAATTTGAGCCTAGGCAAGAGAAGAATGAAAGAAAATGGATCCAATGCTTTGAGTGTGGTGGCATAGGACACATCGCTCCCAATTGTGGAAACTTGAAGAACAAAAAGGGAAAAGTGATAGTCGCCACTTGGAGTGGAAGTGATGATTTCGATGAAAGAGAGGAATCTTCGGATGATGATGATGATGAAGTGGCTAACTTCACAGCCTTTGCCTCCTTCCACAAAAGCAAAGGTATTAGTGAAGAAGAGGAAAAGAGTCAAGAGGAAAATAACTCAAGTGATGATAACTCCTCATCTAACTCCATAAATGGAAATGTGGAAAGAATGGATGTTCATGATTACATAGTCAAGTTTGAAAGCTCAAGGATGAAAAACAAAAGAGAAATTAGGAAATTGAAGGAGAAAATCTAGAGCTTTCAATACAAATTGACCATTTAAGTGAACAAGTGGCGGATCCATAAAGGTCGAAGATAAGCTAAGACATGAGCTAGCTTATCCACTACAACAAATATCACTATACTAGTAGCAAAAAAATCTATTAAAGGTAAACAATAGCATTCAGGTTACATGCCATGACAACCAGTGTGATTAAAAGTTTTATATTTCATAGCTATTTGCATGCTATAATTTAGTTTTTTAATGTTATAATTATTCTTTTATAGCATTTAAGTGATGTTATATCATTATAAAAATGTTATTACTGTAGTTATTATACTTCTTAAAAATGCTATTGTAATTGTACCAAATAAAAATTGTATATTTTTAGTTTTTTTACTTATTATTAATTCAAAAAGTTTAACTGTGCACAAAAAAAAAAAAAAAAAAAAAAAAAATACAAACATTAAAGGAAGAAATATGAATATTTATGAATGAATCAAAAATTATCACATGATTCATAAAACATACAAGGAAATTTCTATATACAACCATTTAAGTTTATTTTTTATAAGAAAAAAAAATTACAAGAACATGATTTTTTTTTTTAAATTTTTTTTAGCTAATTACAACAAACATGATTGCTCCACCAAATTTCATCTTCTACTTTTGACAAAACATAGCAACCTGCATCTTGATAACCTGTAAAATAAAGTTATATTTAATAGATATATATATATATATAATATATATATATATATATATAACATATATGAATTTACATAGCCATCACAATTATAAAATAGAGATTGTAACTAAAATAATTAAGATGAAAAAAAAAAAAATTCAAATAATGATACTATCAATTAATATGAGGAAGTCAAAAATCTCTTACCAAGAAATATAACTTCACAATAGAAGACATGTAATACTTCTACATGTAGATTCATAACAAAATTTTCTAACTGGAAAAAAAATATATATATATCAAATATGCACATTTATAGTTAATCAAATAATTAACAAGAATTAAAACTTGTTTTCAAAAAAAAAAAAAAATGAATGAAAGAGAGAAATAGTTACCAAAAAAAGGAGTTTTTAATGAGAATAAAAGATGAAGATATATTGATGCTTAGAGCTTTGTGGTAAAAGTAGGGATTTGAGTGGGTGGTTTGGTGTCTGTAAAATAACTCTAATAACAGTTGAAGAGAATATAAAGCAAAAGATAGAGTTTCAAATTTTAAAAAGGAAATAAATTTGTTTTCCTCTTTATCTTTGAAAAAAAATAGAGGGACATGAATTAATTTTCCTCTTTATCTTAACATGTATTATAGCATTCTTATATGCTATATAATTAGTTTGTAAATTAATTAATTTTTTTAAATTTTAAATTTTAAATTTTATGCACGTTAATTTTGTTTTGTTAATAATAATTTAAAACACAATAATAATATGCTGAACTTAAAAAAATAAATAAATTATAATAGCTATATGATTTCATGACATGTCATAGCACATTTAAAATGCTATTAAATTATTATTTTTCTTAAAAATAATTATCATTTGAGCTATATATTTTAATAGCATTAAAAGTGCTATATTATTGAAATCAAAATGCTATTTAAGCTAAATTGTTATTGAAAATACCTACAAGGTTATACTAAACAACCTAGGAGGCGGGGGGGGTGGTGAATAGGTTGACGCACTAGTTTTAAAAACTCTTTCGTGACTTATGTCAAAACCTTGGTGAGCATACATATTAACCTTAAACATGATTGTTATGAGAAAACAATTATCACAAGTATGCTCAATTCACCACCCTTAGTCTACAAAACATATATCAATAAACAATGTATCTCTTTTACAAGTATATTCAATAATGAGCAAATTTAAATTCCACAAGTTGTACTTTGAATATTACAATGCAAACTCACCAAGTTGAGCTTTACAACTTGATATAGAATCACAAGATACAATGTTCAAGCACTTATAAGATACAAGAAACAAATGTTGATTCAACCAACAATGTGCGCAACTCTTTCTTTATCAATAACTTGTTTACAAGGATGTGAGGAAATGAAGAGCTTAAACAAGTTATATAGATCATACATACAAATATAAAGAGATAGAGATAAAGACATTTGACACATTGATTTTTACGTGGTAAACCTCCGAAGAGGAAACATCCACGGGTTGAATCCACAACCATCGGCAAAGCAATTCACTATGACGAAAAGGACTTACACACTCAAGCTACCAACTCATGATATCCGCTCAAGCTATCAACTCCTAGTCTACCCTCGGGCCTAATGAACCACCTAGCCTACTTCCTATCCGAGATGTGTCCTACACCTCTAAGAAGCAACTTCCTATCCAAGACGCTCACGTCTCTAGGAAGATTTCGTGCTTAGCTATCTGGATCACGAAGATCCTAGTTAAGCTCTCCTAGCTCAACCATCCGGAGTACCACACTTCTAGCTAAGACTTTTGCTTGACTATCCGGACCACATGTCCTAGTCAAGACTCCTTGCTCTTTCCACAAAGCTTCACTCACTTTGCAAGAGACTTCCATCTCTTACAAGGCAATGATCTAAGTGATGCAAATGATGCAAACACATGCAACATAGAATATATGATCAATACATCCTACGGAAACTAGAAATAATCAATGAGCACACAATGTACATTTTTCTAGATTATGGTCCAAAACATGACACCAAACAAAATGATGCATGAGCATATGAAATGTATGGATAAGGTACACTTCATGAAGATCTAGACATAGGCAACAAAGTTCACAAAAACAAAGTTGTCTAGACCTTAAACATGAACAAAAATCTAGAGCATGCAAAACACCTAAAACATGCCAAATCCTAGATTCTATTCATGTTTCTAAAGGTTGAAAACAAAGCATGTTCATTAAGCATATAATTAAGACTTTAGAACACAAACAACAAAAAATGCTAGAATCACAAAATGTATACAATGAATATTCTAGCAAGTATTTAGAGCAAGGATATAATGAATAATCAATTAAATCCTAATTAGCTCTAAATACAAAATCAAATGTGCTAATCTTAGATTTGTTCAATAAGAGGATCTAAGCACATGTGAGGATTATTAATCATAAAATACATCAATCGATCCACAAATAATCCTAGATATCAATCTAATCACAATACAACTCTCAAACATGTGAAAAACCTAGAATCTAAGAAACTAGTTCACATATGTCTCTAATTAGACTTTTGATTAAGATTGATTATGAAGCTATATTTCTCTATAGCATTCATAATACATAAACATACATATAGAAGAAGAAACCCCAAGCAAATGGAAGGTCAAAAAGAAAGAAATCCCAAAGTTGAGTCCATTACCTCGGATTCTGCAGCTGGTTCGGAAATCAGTAATGAACCACCAGAAATCATGATCAAACAGCCACCAAACCACTTGGGGATGATAGAGGACTCAAATACAAACACTCTCCAACTTGAATCACTCAAATCCGACTCCGGATGAGGAAGATATGGTGTTTTGAAAATCTGAAAATTGGAGAGGAAATTCTGACGGGAAACCTCAATTTTTCTTCTTAATTTTTCAAATGGAGAGAGAGAGGGAAGAAATAGGAGGAGAGAGAAGGGCCAAGGCAGCCAATCAAGTGAGGCCACGTCACCCCCTGGCCGTGGGGGGCGCGTGGCTCACACGGGGCAGAGGCTGCTCCAGGCCGTGGGGCCCACGGCCTCACCAATGGCCAGCCCAAGTGGCCTCACGGCCTGGGCTGTCCTATCACGTGCTCCCTCAGTTCTTCAGCCCGTATCTTGGGCGTCCAAACTCCGATTTTGAATCCGTTTCTGGATTATGAACCATGACTCTCTCACGCACGACGACGACTAACAACTTTGAAAAACGGTTGAGAAATCATCTCGGAAATCATCAATGAAGTCAACACAACAAATGAGAACGAAAAGTAGCGTAGTCAACTTGTTTGGACTCGAAACCTTATGAATGAGTAACTGAAACGACCAGAACTCAATAAGGCATTAAATAAGAACATGTTCAAGTCCTAAACACAAAATACAGAAACATACAAACACAAATACACACACATATGCTAGTTTCCGGACATAGTCCTAGAAAATGCAAAACACAAAGTTTATTAACTTAATATGAATGCATGAGCATATTTTGCCAAGTGTGTGAAAGTGATATGTAAATGAAATTACATGAAGGAACACACAAGAATGATATGTGTGAGTGTGTGCCTAGCCTTGTAAGAGATAAGAGGACCTTTAATACCTCTATCGACCAATAATGCCCGAATCACTTAAAAGCCGGCTTCTTGAATGAGTTGTGGTTGAGACGTCCTTCGTCTTCAAAATTCTTCAATTACTAACCACTAAACATTACAAGATAAACACGTTTTGATATGGAATTAATGCCAACACTAATTATCAACCTTACAGTTATCTGTTAATATCTTTTTATAGCATTTTATTATAATATGCAATAATATAGGAATATTTGATAGGGTTTTTGAAAAGAATGCTATGCTATAAAAAGTCATATTTGTTCTAGTGATCTATGAGGAATGAAGAAGGTTTGAAAAGGGAGCTTGAAGAAGCTAAAAGGTCAATGACTAGGATGGCTTTTAACACCGAGAAGTTTAACCATATGCTAAATGTTGGAAAGAGTCCTTGTGACAAGAGAGGTCTTGGGTTTGAAGATGGCAAGGAGACCTCCACTCCTAATAAGACTGTATTTGTCAAGAGCTTAAGCAACAAAGAACCTTCACCGGTGCAAAATCCTAGGAAGAAGGTTGATCTAGGACAATGCTCACATAGCGCACAAGTGAAGATGGTGTCACGAAGACAACCTCAAGCTCAACCCATAAGAGCTCCTCAAGCCAACTTTCCTCAACAAATGACTCACAAAGGAAAGAGACCAATCATGCATGCTCAAGTGCTCAACCAAGGAAGCAAGCTAGATTGGTTCAACAACGAAGAAGCAATAAATGGGAAAGCTCCAATGTGTATACAAAGTTATGGTATGATTCCTAACTTTACCCATGTTATTTTTGTGGTATTGATGGTTATATTAGACTGAATTGCTTTTATTATATTAAAATGCGTAAAGTTGAGAGCATGATTGAAAAGAAAAATGTTAGAGCCAAGATGCATGTTCCTAGGAAGAATAAAACTCAATTGCATGATCCTAGGACATCTAGAGCCCATGTACCATTGACCACTAGGAAGGAAAATATTTCACCTAGGTGGATTAGAAGAGAATATTTTTGCCATGTTGCTCAAATTGCCTAGAAGGCAAATTCTTCTAATTTTTGGTACTTAGATAGTAGGTGCTCCAAGCACATGACGGGAAATAAGAGTTTCTTTGAGACTCTTGTCATGGAGAAATGGGGATTTGTCACCTTTGGTGATGGATCTAAAAAGAGAGTTGTAGGAAAATGAACCATCTCCATTCCCGGCCTACCCTCATTGTCCAATGCTTTATATATGTAGATGGCTTGAAGGCCAATCTAATAAGCATTTCTCATCTTAGTGATGAAGGACTCTCCATCTTATTTAGCAAAAATGATTACTCTATTCTAATGCCTGATGGACAAACCTTGTTAAAAGGAATGAGATCTAGCGACAATTACTATTGTCTTGAAGCTAGAGTTGTCTCATGTAATATGTCCAAGAATGAGCAAATTGAGTTGTGGCATGAAATACTTGGCCACATGAACTATCAGGATTTATGAATCTTAGATAAGTTTAATGTTGTGCATGGCTTTCTTAAACTTGGGAAGAAAGTTGATGGTGTTTGTGGACCTCACCAACAAGGGAAACAAATCAAGAGCATACACAAGAAGGGCAAGTATCTCTCTACCAAGGAGTCCCTGGAGCTTTTCCACATGGATCTTATGGGTCCCATGTAAACCGAGAGTTTAGGTGGAAAGAGATACATTTTTGTTTGTGTAGATGATTTCTCTAGGTACATATGGACATATTTCCTTAGATAAAAATCCGAAACTTTTGACAAGTTTAAAATGTTTTGCACTAAAATTCAAAATGAAAAAGACTCTAACATAAAAAAGCATTAAACGGATTAGAAGTGACCATGGGAGGGAGTTTGAGAATGCCTACTTTGAAAGTTATTGCAATAGCTTAGGCATTTCCTATGAGTTTTCGGCTTCTAGAACACCTCAACAAAATGGAGTTGTTGAGAAGAAAAATAGGGTCCTTCAAGAGATGGCTTGTGTAATATTGCTTAGAAACAACTTCCCTAGGAACCTTTGGGCCGAAGCCGTCAACACGGCTTGTGAAACAAATATTACGCGATGTATATAAAACTATCTAGGGGGGGGGGGGGGGGGGGGGGTAAATAGATTTTAATCCGGTTATTACCAAATTTTCACAATTAGTCAATTTTACAAAAGTAACCCCAATCTAGTCAAAGCAAAAATCAAGTGTAAAGTGCGGAATTTAAATAACATTTGATTTTTACGTGGAAACCTTCAACAGGGAAAACCATGGGTTATTATGTGCACCACACACGATCCTTGAATCCACTAATTGTAATGGTGTGCACAACCTAGGTTGACCATGTCAAACCCTACACAGTCATTAACCCACCACTACTACCCGCATGCCTTTAAAAGTGAACCTAGATCAATTTGCTTGAGGTCTAAGCAACCTTAGCCACAACACTTACTTCTCAATGAAGAGATAAATCAACATATGTGAATATACATGATATCCAAATATGCAATTAATGTTAGGTTACACTAAATGCTTATCTAGGATTATAAGATGATAATTAAATCAATCATAGATATTAATTGCTATATGTCATGGCATAAAGCATATCTAACATAGATTAAGCAATCCTAAGTATAGCTATCACAATACAACACTCAATCAAAACAACACAACAATCTCTATCTTGTATAATATAATATAATCTAAGAACATACAAGTAATTAAAGAGATGTCTTGTTAAGTAAAACACTAAGATTAGATGAAATTAGTGGAAAACTTACCAAGAGATGTGTGTTGAGTAAGACCCATGCAAGCAAGCATCCTAGATATGCTAGAAGATGCTAGATGAAGTTTTGATGCATATGAAAATGGTTTTGAGTGTTTTAGAGAATCAAATGAGCAATCTTTGTGCCTTTTCTCTTAAGTCTCTCTATATTTCTCTTTAAGGTTCTTAAAAATGCAAAAGTTGAATTCAGAGAAATAGATAATGATGTATTTATAGACATCAAGAACAAGGCAGGTGAAAAGTCAAGTTTGCCCCTGAAACCCACCATCGGCATTTTCATTTGGCAGTTTCAAAACCACTGATCTAACCGCCGAATTGGATCTCGAGAGAACAAGGGATCAACGATGGTTTAATTTGGCAGTTTCATGGCCACCAAATCCAACCGCCGATTTGAGATCGAGATATTTAAATCAATCAGGTCTCATCAGCGGTCCTGGCCACCGATCATAACCGTAGAATTGCTCTAGAACTTTCTGGACTCAAACGGTAGTTCCATTCGGCGGTCATGGCCGCTGATCAAACCACTATTTCACCATTTTTGGTGAAACCAAAGGAGAAGCCAAAGGCATTCTCCAAAGGCGATCCTCGCTCTAAACCAAGCACACCATCGTGCATGTGTGGACGTTTCTAAACAATATTCGAGAAACGAATTACTAGACATATTAACAAACAACAAAATACAACAACGAAGTGCAAGTGTGATATGTGACATGTGACATGTGAAAAGAATACACACAAGAGCAATATACATATATGTAATCATGATAAGTGTGTGTGTACAACTAAGTCTCTTCAGTGAAAACTAAGCACTAGAGATATACCTTTGGAGTGCTTATCATCTTGAGGTCTTGAGGGGGTCTTTGAGCTTGATCACCAATTACCAAAGCTACCCTTACATTTTAAACCCCAATTGTGGTTTGTAACTGAAATAAGTCAATCAAACTTTGAGGAACTTATAGCTTGCTATATAGGAAATAGAGTCTTCCTAAGGCTCGGTACTAAGCAAACCTCCTATGAGTTATGGAGAGGTAGAAAGCCAAACGTTAGCTACTTCCACTCCTTTGGAAGCAAATGCTACATTCTAAATTACCGTGATCAACTTGGCAAGTTTGATGCTAAGAGTGATGATGGTATTTTTATTGGTTATGCCTTGAATAGTAGAGCCTATAGAGTTTTAAACTTGAAGACTCGAAGCATCCCGGAATCATTTAATGTTGTCATAGATGATTGTAGACTCAAGTCTAATGACCATTAGGAGGAGGTTGTTGTAGTAGATGATTCTCCTTTAGAGAAGGTTGTGAAGACTCCTATTGATTGGAAGTCTGACTTTGATAAAGAGGACACATAACCTCTTGAACGAGTTCATCTCTTGAACTTTAAAGAACTCGCTCCATGGGTTAGACATCTCCATAATAAAGATGATGTTATTGGAGATGTGAATGAGGGTGTTATGACTAGGAGTCAAACAGCTAATCTAATTAGCTACACATGCTACACCTCTCAAATTCAACCCAAAAAGGTTGATGAGGCCTTAAATGATGAATTTTGGGTTCTTGCCATGCAAGAAGAGCTAAACCAATTCGAAAGGAATGAGGTTTGGACTCTAGTTCCTAGGCCTAAAAGCACAAATGTCATAGGCACCAAATAGGTGTATAGGAACAAATCTGATGAGGATGGCAACATTGTGCATAATAAGGCAAGGCTTTTTGCACAAGGGTACTCTTAAATTGAGGGTATCGACTTTGAGGAGACTTTTGTTCACGTTGCCTGTCTAGAGTCCATAGGCTTCTATTATCCATATCTTGTGTGCACAAGTTCAAATTGCACCAAATGGATGTAAAGAGTGCCTTCCTCAATGGCTTCTTGCAAGAGAAAGTGTTTGTTGAGCAACCCAAGGGGTTTGTGGATGCACACCACCCCAACCATGCCTATTGTCTCAAGAAGGCTTTATATGGGTTGAAACAAGCATCGAGGGCTTGGTATGAGCACATCACTCAATTTCTTATTGACAATAACTACACAAGGGGTAATGTTGACAAGACTTTATTATCAAGAAAACAATGATGAGCTTTTCATAGCTTAAATATATGTTGATGATATTGTGTTTGGCTCCACCAACAACACCAAAGTCCAACAATTTGTTGATGTTATGTCTCATGAATTTGAGATGAGTCTTGTTGGTGAGCTAAGTTACTTCTTAGGTTTGCAAATTAAGAAATTGAATGATGGGATTTTTATAACCCAAGCTAAATATGCTAAAAACCTAATGAAGAAGTTTGGTCTTGAAAATGCCAAACATTATGATACACCCATGAGTACCACTTTGAAGCTAAGCAAGGATACTAGTGGAAAAAGTGTGGAACAAACTCTATATTAGGGCATGATAGGTAACTTGTTTTATTTGACCGCAAGTAGACCCGATATTTCCTTTAGTATGGGTGTGTGCACTAGGTACCAATCGGATCCTAAGGAGTCCCATCTCTCTTCCGTTAAGAGAATCATTCGTTATGTGAATGAGACATTGATCGGGGTATAAACGTACATATTTTATATCCTTATTTCCTATTACTTTATGCTTATTTCTTGGGTAAAACCAGGTATTTAATGGATTAAATAAGTGTTTATGGTAAATAGAGGAATTTAGGGGCATTGTTGTCATTTTGGACAAATTAGAGGCTAAAGTACAATATTCGAGACTTTATTGAATATTTTGTGAATAAGGAGAAGATCAAGGGAGCAGATTGTAATTATCTAGCCAATCAGCATGCAGTAGCCACGTCACCAAGGAAGATGACGTCGTTTTGGCGTGTGCTGACGTAGGCGTGACGTCACGTCGTCCTTTTTATGCAACCGGGTCGACCGACAACTCATAAACCTGAACTCGACCTGGTTTGACCCAAAGACTTACACAGTCGTTTTCGACCATTTTTCAGGTGTTTCTCCACCCAGATCGGCAGCCCACACTCCTCCGGTCCCAATGGACCCATTTCCAGTCTTCCATGCAAGGGTTTTCCCTCTCCTCCATTTCTTCCAAGTTTCCATGGAAATGCAAGCTTGCAAGCTTGGTTCAACAGATTCGTTCCAGCGAACCAGTCGTTCCAAAATACAGAATCTTTGTGATTTCATGCCAAGAGAAGGAACCCGCGAAGCAGAGGAACTGAACTCGTGGCCAAACGTCCAAAAGCCACTGCGACTTCCGCCGGCGGGAATAAACCCGTGAGACAGGGGTTTCGAACCCGCGAAGAAGACCGACTTGGAGGTTATTAACGTCCAAACCTTTCTAGAAGGTTGATAATTAGTGTTGGCATTAATTCCATATCAAAACGTGTTTAACTTGTAATGTTTAGTGGTTAGTAATTGAAGAATTTCGAAGACGAAGGACGTCTCAACCACAATTCGTTCAATTAGCTGGCTTTTAAGAGATTCGGGCATTATTGGTCGACAAAGGTATTCAAGGACCTCTTATCTCTTACAAGGCTAGGCACACACTCACACATATCATACTTGTGTGTTCCTTCATGATTTAATTTCATTTACATATCACTTTCACACACTTGGCAAAATATGCTCATGCATTCACATTTAGTTAATAAACTTTGTGTTTTGCATTTTCTAGGACTATGTCCGGAAACTAGCATATGTGTGTGTCTTTGTGTTTGTATGTTTCCGTATTTTGTGTTTAGGACTTGAACATGTTCTTATTTAATGCCTTATTGAGTTCCGGTCGTTTCGGTTACTCATTCATAAGGTTTCGAGTCTAAACTAGTTGACTACGCTACTTTTCGTTCTCTTTCGTTGAGTTGACTTCATCGATGATTTCTGAGATGATTTCTCAACCGTTTTTCAAATTTGTGTAGTCTTCGTCGTGCGTGAGAGAGTCACGGTTCATAATCGGAAAACGGATTCGAAATTGGAGTTCGGACGCCCAAGATACGGGTCGAAGAACTGAGGGAGCGCGCGAGAGGACAGCCCAGGTCGTGGGCCACATGGGCTGGCCGTTGATGAGGCCGTGGGCCCCACGGCCTGGAGCACTCTCTGCTCCCGTGTGCGCCATGCGCCCCCCATGGCCAGGGGTGATGTGGCACCACTTGGTTGGCCGAAAAACCCTCTCTCTCTCCGTTTTGAAAACTAAGAAGAAAAATTCAGAAATCCCGTAAGAACTTCTCTCCAGTTTTTCAGAACTTCAAAACACCATATCTTCCTCATCCGGAGTCGGATTTGAGTGATTCAAGTTGGAGAGTGTTCGTATTTGAGTCCTCTAACATCTCCAAGTGGTTTGGTGGCTGTTTGATCGTGATTTCCAGTGGTTGAACACTGATTTCCGAACCAGCTGCAAAATCCGAGGTATGAGTCTCAACTTTGGGATTTCTTGTTTTTTGACCTTCCATTTGCTTGGGGTTTCTTCTTCTATATCTATGTTTATATTTGGTAAAAGTTATTAGGAAAGATAGCTTGATTATCATTCTAATTGAAACTCAATTTGTGGACTATTGTTGACTAGATTCTATGATTCCAGGTTTTACATTTGTTTGTGAGTTGTATTGTGATTAGAATGGCATCTTAGGTTGTTTGGAACTTAATTGAATTAATTTTGTGATAAATGACCTTGAGATTTGATTTGATCCTTTGATTGATAAAATCTAGGATTTGTGTATTTGTTTGTGATTTAGAGAATATAGGTTTTTGATTGATGTAAATCTCAAAAACCTTGCTCTATATTTTTGTCTAGTATATTGATTGATTTTAATCTCATATATCTAGCATTTAATTGTATATTGATAGCATCTTGAATTTGTACTTCATGAACATATTATGATTCAAGTGTTATGTGTGTGAATGAGACTTTGAGTGTATGTGTTAGGTGTTTCACATGCTTAGGTTTCTATTCATGTATTTTTGCATCTAGACTTGATTATTTGTGATATCACATGTTTAGGTCTATTTGTGCCATAGAATGTATTGATCACATGTTCTATGTTGTATTGATTGTTTGCATCATTTGCATTCACATGATCACACTAGGAAGTCCTTTTAAAAGGCATGAAGTCTTGGTTAGAGTCGGGGTGACTCGGATAGCCAAGCAAGAAGTCTTGCCTAGAGTCGGGATGACTCGGATAGGTAAGCAAGGAGTCATGGCTAGAGTCAGGAGGACTCGGATAGTCATGCATGGGAGGCTCCCTAGAGGCAAGAGTGCCTTGGATAGGGAGTTGGCTATTGTGTTGGTAGGCCTAGGCGTATGGTTAGACATAGACTCCAATAAAGCGGGGTACACGGGAGGTGTATGCACTCTTGAGGAATTTCTAATCTACCATCGATGTTGGTTGTGTGTGGTGTCCAATATATGGTGGTTTCGCATCATTGAGGGATTTCACACTTTCCAATAGGGTTGGGTAGGCTTAGACTTCACTAGGTTGGGTGAGCTAAAGATTGGTCACTTTGTGAATGTTCTATGTTTACTTTCCAATAATATAGTACCCAATGGTTGTAGTTCAACCCGTGGATGTTTCCTCCTTGGAGGTTTTACCACGTTAAAAAATCCCTTGTGTTAATTCTTCCTATCTCTTTCTCTTATATTTAATTGTATATTTTATTGTCTTGATTCACAATATCCACATGTGATGTATTGTGAAGCAAGTCTTTGTATAGTGTGATTAGTGAATTCATTTTATAGATCAATTTGTATCTTTGATTCTTTTGTATATTGTAATTTTTGTTTAGTGACATTTTGTTCACTCTTGTAACACATTGAACATCTTATGAAATACAAGCTTATTTTGTTATTATGTTTATTTGTTTTATACCTCACATAACTTGTTGATATGCTTAGACTTTGCTCTTATGATTGTTGTAAATAACTAAATACTCGAGGCGTGTTATCAATTATATTAATCTAGAGGGGGGGGGGGGGGGGGGGAGGTGAATAGATTTTAGCTATTATTACCCAATTTTCGCATACAAGTCAATATTACGAAAATGACCCTACTAGTCAAAATACAAGCAAGTGTAATATAGTGCGGAATTAAAAAAGACACTTGATGTATACGTGGAAACCCAACCACTGGGAAAAACCACGGGCTGTATAGTGCGCCACACTCGGAACTCGAAATCACTAATTGAAATGAAGTTTACAACCTATGTAGACCTCGTCTAACAATCCGGTCTGTAACCCCTCACTTCTACCCAGCGGGCCTTTATTAGCAACCCTATTCCAATTTGCTTGAGGTCTAAGCACTCTTAGCCTCAAGTCTTAATTCTCTAAGAAGAGATTATGCAACCTATGTAATATGTATGAATATTCAAATAACAAACAAGGCTAGGGAACCTTAGATGCTTATCTAGGATGATGAGATAATCAATTAAAATCAATCCTAGATATCAAGTGCTAAATGACATGTCATAATAGCTTAGATAAACATAGATTATAAAAACCTAGATATCTATCACAATACAACACTCAATCAATTCATCATAATTAATTCTCTGATCTTGTATTTATCATATGATCAAAACATACAAGTAAAATAAAGAGAATAGTTTGATAATAAAAATAATCAAAAAGATGAACTTAATCAAAATCTTACCAAGCAAGTTGTGATGATCCAAATCCAATCATGGATGCATTCTATATAGTGATAGAAGATGCAATATGAAATATGATGCAAAAGGGATTTGATTTGAGTGGTTAAAGGAGAGTTCTTTGAATGATTTTTCTCTTGAAAAATGTTCTGAGTAAAATATATGATATTTTTGACTCTCTTGGATGACCTAAAATCATAGAAGACTTTATATAGGCAACTCTAGTAGAGTGAGGTCGTTTTGAAAAATCGCACCTGATTGTTCGTTGTGCGCTGGTCAGCTTGCGCTGGACGTCCAGCGCACCACCAGCGCATAGACCAATTTCATGGTGCGCTGGTGGGCTGCGCTGGTGGACCAGCGCACGACCAGCGACAGACCACTGGGCGATCTGCGCTGGTGGGTTGCGCTGGTCCGGCGCTTGACGTCCAGCGCACAGCATAGCCCACTCCTTCGAACCCAAAAGCACATGCAAGGGTAAAAAGGTAAAACATGATGCATCCTAAAAGCCTATCATGGTATGACATTAAAGATACAAGATGCAATCAATACTTATGCAAGAAGAGATGATTTATGATCATGAATGCACATAATAACAACACATACACAACATACACGAAAATGAATTAAGCATGAGATGTGAGTGTGTGTGTGCAACTAATCTCTTCAAAGCAAATTAAGCACATAGAAATTTACCTTTGGTGCTTATCAACCTTGAGGACATTAGAAGGGTCTTGAGCTTGAATATCAATCACTTAATCTACCCTTACATATAATCCCCAACACGTGGTTTGTCCACGAAACAAGCCAATCAAATAACGGGAATCCTTACAATCTCCCCCTTTGGCTATTTCGTGACAAAACCACCACTCAAATTGATTCCTCACAAAAAAAATAAACCTATGGGTCAATGAAGATTTTCTACAATACAAAGAGATATAAAAAAAATAAATCTTGAAGTCTTCAATCTCTTGTAGAACAATCATTCCCTGAAATAAGGTTTCTAAACTTTCCAAAACAAGAAAATGTGAGATGAATCAAGTGAGATTAACAACAAGCATTTGCATATTTAAAAAATTAAGCACAACATCATGCATTGTTTGTGTATGCAATGCTCCCCCTCAATGTGTTGTCTCCCCAACATGCACAATTGCCACCACAATTTGCAACTCCCCTTACAACCAATCTACTCCCCCTTTTTGTCATGATATAGGCAAAGGAGTAGTCCCCAAACCGGGTCACTTAGCAAAGAGAGATGATAGCATTCAAGTCATTTGCATAATCATTAAATGCACTTTATGCAACTCTATCAAATGGAGAGAAACAAGGAGATTTATTTTGATAAAATGTGTGAATCAAAAATGCTTTGCATACAAGACATGTAGCATTCAAGTCCAAAATACAATGGTATTTGGCAAAGCAAATGACAAAGGTTTCTAATAGGAATTCAAACCAATTTCACCAATGTCACAAGAGAAGCAAGGATATAGAGTTTTTCATTGATTTTAATTTATGAGCAACTATATCCATCTTTATAAGTCAAACATGTCATGAGCAACTTTGCACCCTATTTGATTTTTCCGGGAATGAAACCCGTATGATGGTAGACATGTTCAACCAATAAAGAAAGAGAGACAATTTGGAATATTAATTCCTTTGAACGGATGCAAGATCCTTTTTCATTTGAGTCTCATAAGCTTTTTCACACAAGTTTTGCATTTAAAAATTGCAATCATCAATTCATGCTTTTTCATTTGAGCATGTCATTCGAATTTCATGCTTTTCATATGTCATTAGCATGTCATTAAAAGACTCATCATGTCATGGAGGTAACTATAGGTCATTCAAATCATACTTCCTATGTTAATCTCCTAGTCCAAAAATGCATGTTTGAACATAAATATGACATGGATTGTATATAAGCAAGGTTCACACTTATTGAATTTAAAACATATATACATATGTGCAACCAAGCTTACTCAAGCAATCAACAAAGAAGCATAAGATTTTTCAAATGTTTGCATGCAACAAGTATGCAATTAGCTCTCTTTGCTTGAGTTCCCCATATGGGGTCATCACCAACCTTCATCAATGAAGGTCATGAGGTCCTATGGACCTCCCAAGTCCATTTGACTTGGATGAACCTATTTGAGACTTGTTAGTCTCGTAGCAAGCGGGTTCATTTTTCCTTATCCACATAGATATGACTTTTTTCTTGTTAGTGGACAATGGTTCAAGAGTTCTAGAAATAATAGGATCATGAATATGAATGTTTTCCTTCCTATTAGCATGCATTCTAGCTCTTGTCATTCTCTTTTCAATCATGCTTTTGATTCTACATAATTTAATGAAATGAAAGCAATTTGGTCTAATGTGACCATGAATACCACAAAAGTGACATGTAGGGATAAATTTAGAATTCATACCATGTCCTTGTGCATGCATAGGAGCCTTCCCATGACTTTGTGGTTGAGCGGTTCTTGCTTGCTTCCTTGATCCATTTTGCATGATTGGCCGCTTCCCTTGATGAATGTGAGCTTGAGGGAAGTTTGGTTGAGGAACTTTTGAGCTTGAGGTTGTTCCTTGGAGCTTCCTTCACTTGTGCACTTTTGAACATTGGCCTAGATCAATTTTCTTCCTAGGAGTGTGCACCGGCGGGCTTCTATCTTGCCCAAACTCTTGACAAAGACGGTCTTGGTTGGAGTAATGATCTCCTTGCTTTCTTCATACCCAATACCTCTTTGTCACAAGGGTTCTTTCTACCACCAAGAATATGGTCAAGTTTCTTAGTGCTTGTAGTCATCCTAGTCAATGACTTTATAGCTTCATCAAGCTCTCTTTTCAACCCTTCTTCATTCCTCTTAGACATAGCTAGCTCATCCTTAGTTTTGTCTTCAATCTTTGGATGTTTCCACTTGATTACTTAAGTGGTCATTATGTGTTGAAAGTTCAAGATTTTCATCCTCTAAAATCTTCATTTCTATTGTTCTTCTTCAATGAACTTTCACACT